>JAVDPK010000741.1:169306-179679 GCA_034780415.1 Cichlasoma orientale
CACACACACACACACACACACACACACACACACACACACACACACACACACACACACACACACACACACACGCTGAGCGAGGAGGCCAGATGGAATCACAGCGTGGGCTGTTGGCCTTTCACACTCTGGAGACTTGATTTCTCACTGTTTCTTCTCCTTCACCGACCCTTATTCCTCCCTTTCCTCATCCCACTTACCCTCTTTCTTCTTCACGCTCTCATCTTTGTCAACACACTTCACCTTGTTTCTTCTTTCTAACGGCCCCTTTGTTTTGTCCTCTGATTGCAGCCCTTTATATTTTATACACAATTCATGTCAATTACTGATTGTGCTCAGTAGATTGTTCAGTTAGGTTTCTCTGAAGACCCATTCTGCTAAAAGTACAGTGGAAGGTGAACAGTTGCCACATTATGATGCTAAGGAAGCATCCTTTCCCTCTGGCTGCAGTTTTAATCAAATCAGATGAAAGGGAAAAGAGGGAGAAACATTTAGTCCTCCAAGCCTTTAGGTTGGGCTGTACCGTAAATATTGATTATAGGTTAAAGTCAATTAGAATAATGGAGAAAAAAAAACTGTAGCCTCTGCCAAAACGTTCTTGGCTTTGGTGGGCATTTTATTGAATGAGGATGGTAGAGAAAGCTAGCAAGCAGACTGGCTTCTGATTTAAAGCGCTCGAGTGTCTTACCGAAATAATCCCTTAATACGTCTTCGAGAGGATAATGCACATTATACACCACCGATCAGCATCCTGAGCAAGGGAAATCTCCTGCCAATACCCAAGAGCTGAACTTAAAAGCAAAGGTGTTTAAAGACCCAATGGTCTCCATGCAGGAGAACAGGAAGCCAGATAAAGATAATGTACTCTGTAGACTAGTGCTTGACAGTTTTTGTTGTCTGTACCTTCACAGCACTAATAAGACTTCTACACTAATTTTGAAAAGCTGCTAATATTGCTAATATTGTTTTTTTTTTTGTATGTCATTCAACACTTCTGTGACTTTGATTTTTTTAAACCATAAGTTTATTAAGTGGAAGTTAGCTAATCTTTTATTTGATTCTTTTACTCTTTTGGCCACTTTCTCCCACTTACACTGCACACTAACCAGCCAGCTGTCTCAACTATAAAGGCCTCTTCCCGCTTTGCTGCAGTTTTTGCTGCTTTGCATAACTCAGCCATTATTTTTGTACTCTATAGCCTTGATTATGCTTTCTCTGTCCACTTGGGTCTGACTGAAGTAAATTTGGTCATCATACAGTGAGCACGAGGGCCCGTGCGGACATCCCCGTCCCTGCCTGTTTTTTTTTTGTGACTGCATCGATTACGCATGCATCAATGCTGTGCAACATTCCTGCTAATCTGCAGATATTTGTATCAAAATAAAATTGGTCCTCCTTATTCACCTAAAGCGCATCGCTGTGAAGAAAAGTAGAAATAATTCTTTGTGCCTGCATGCTGGATATGAATAAAACCTGTAGCAAAGTGCTAACAGCTGTGAGACGTTTTGCTATTTCTGTGCAACATTTTGGCTACAGTGCCACTTTGGAAAAATAATTGTGCAGGGAGATAACATACCTTTTGTCCAGTATGTTGGCCATTTTCCTGAAGCCGTCATTACTCACACTGTCTATTGCACACATATCTTTGGCCAAATGGAATGTGACTGCATTGGTGATTTCAGTGTGTCTTTGTGAATTGGATGGATGCGCTGACGTGCTGTACAGGCTCGTTTTAGGAATGTTGGACATTTCGTGCATTCAGTACACTCTAGTTTGTGGCGTCTTTTCAGGCAGTTGGATAAGTTAGTTGTGTTGTTTTGCAGTGCAAGCACAACTCCGCAGCACTTGTTGCTTTTGCTCTTGGTTATCATCACTTGCCCTAAAATCCAAAAATCCAAATTATTTACAAGCAGCGAATGATGAGCCGCTTCTGAGGAGAAGCTGTCCGCCTTCTGCTGTGCCAGGCTTGCAATTCTTGTTTCGATGGTCTGTTGTCTCTAGTATATCGCTGAAGTCAAGTGCATTCCAGAAACTTCAAGCCGCGCAGTGCATGGAACAGCTGCGATTGGCACATGCAGGCATGGCGTCAGGCATAGTTTTAGGGAGCGCTTGATTTGCTTTTGCTTTGCATTCTATTGGCAGAGCATTTTTTAGTATCAGCCGATCGTGTTCAGTTAACTGTGGGAAGTCAAAATTACGATACAAATTAAAATGAAATTAATTGTGCAGCCCTATTTTATGTATTAGTCATTTTAGTTCATGTCCATTCACCCATCCATCTACTGTATGCATCCCTGGTTTGTAATTAGTGCACTGTTAACAGTACGTGCGAGTGTTAAGATGGGTCTCAGGTCATAACCAGACTTGAGCTATACTTCAGGGTTGGTGATATCTTCAAAGGGGCAGTAAGTGCATCCCTGATCGCACTTTATGACACAATGTGTATAAAGTATGCATTGATGCCAGGGTGCAGATGGCAGACACCCCAGGGTTCTGAGTCAAAGCAAAGCCCGGCCAGCAGTCCAGTTATGTGCTTCTGTGTCCCATACAGCTCAGGGCGAAGCCTGCATCACCCCTCTGAACACGCTGTCTCTCTCGATGCCGGCTTTGTGTCAAATGTCATATAAATATTTAACATGATCAGGGGACAGTCAGGCAGTCAGAGAGCAGGGGCAGACAGAGGTTTCCGGGGTGGGAGGGGGTTAGGGGGGCAACTCCTATTTCTACCTCTCAATGGAATCCATTGAGAGGTAGAAATTCTCCACACATTCCCACAGATTACTAAATGTGACCAGCTCTGACACAGACACTTTTTTTTTTTTTTTTTTTTTTATCAATCCAGGCATTCAATCAACAGCACAGCAGGACAGCTCTGTGGAATATTCTCCAAAACCCACACTGGGCTTAAAAAAAAGGTCCTCACTGGAAAAAGTTTAGCTCTACCATGAGTTTTTTCTTTTTTTTTCTTACAGCCCAGCACATTTTCCCGTCCTTGAAGCTATGTCAGTAAATTTCATTGTCCAGACCTAAATCAAACAGCCATAGATTTTTTTTTTTTAGGTCACAGAAACTTTTTTTTCCCTTTCATAAATAACTAACTCTGCTGGTGATTAACCGACAGAAATCCACAGCCAGAGTGAGCTGTCCTTCAAGTTATTTTTTCTCCCACTGAGACCAAATAAAGCGTTTTATAAGTAGATCCACGCTCTGCGCCCACAAAGGTCTTACAGTCCAACTCACTGGGTTATTAAAATAAATCAGTCCTACTTGTCCATTCAGTCCCAGCTGAAAGCAGGAATGTAAACTGAGTGACGGTTTCACATTAAATAAACAAGGGGACCCCTGTGGCCCTTTCAGTGCCTCCCATAACCTTTAGTGCACCCTGTGCAGAGATTTTTAAGGATAGCCTGATGCATGGTTAGTCTCAAACTGACATGCTTTTGGGGGTAAGCATATTTTCTTCATCCATGGAGGCCAGTGTTTTACGTGCCTACCACAGGCCCCTTTAAAATGCATCATCTTGAAAGGAAACTATATACATTCGCAGGGTACCTTATCAGGTACATCTTGCTAATAACGGGTTTAGCTGATAGGAGAGGTCTTCTGCATACCGCGGTTGCAACGAGTAGTTATTTGAGTTTGTTGTTGCCTTTCTATCAGCTTGAAGCAGTTTGTCCATTCTCCTTTGACCTCTGACATCAACAAGGCGTTTTGGCCTGGAAAACTGCCGCTTACTGGATATTTTCTGCTTTTCAGACTATTCTCTGTAAACCCTAGAGATGATTCCATACATCCACACATCCATCTTCTTCCACTTATCCCGTTCAGGGTGGCAGGGGGGGCTGGAGCCTATCCCAGCTGCCATAGGGCGAAAGGCAGGATGCACCCTGAACAGGTCGGCAGTCTGTAGCAGGGCTAATGCAGAGAGACAGACAACCATTTGCACTCACATTCACACCTATGTGTAATTTAGAATCACCAGTTAACCTAACCCCACTAATTGCCCTGGAGTTGCTGCCATCTAATTGACAAGTACTATAACAAAGTGTATATATTTTAACATATATGGGTGAGGACTTGAGAAAAATACCATTCCCATAATGGTATGCTAAATTTGATAAGTCAGCTAGTAAACAATAACTTAGCCTAAAAGAAAAAAATGCAACCCTGGTTCCATTTTAAGATTTTTTTATTTTTAAATTGAAGCATTTTTTTTAACTTGTGTTCTCTCTATATGACACTTTGATTAATCTGTAAGAAAGAAAGGAAAGAAAATCTACACTAAGTGACTTGTTCGTATGCATACAAAACGTGGTATAAAGCAAAACAGAAACCCCCATAGATTTCCCATTGTTATTCTGCTTATTAAAGCACGCACACGCGGTCACAGGCAGAACACCCGTGTTCTTTCACACACAGCCGTACCCGGTGCACAGAGTGGCTGTCTGTGCTCCTGCAGTAACTGGGCTAACAGCATTTCACAAGCAATCAATGAAACAACATGTAGTTATTAAATATTCAGCTTCAGTCCCATCCTGCACTGCCTCACAGAGACCTCAGGATTAAACTGATGAATCTAAAGCAACCAGGTTGCATGCAAACTAGACCACTCTGAAGTATAACTTTGTATATATTATTTGTTCCTACAGGTTTCCATCAAAGGAGCTATAATTCCTTATATATAACTCTATTTGAGAATAAGGTAGCTGTGCTGGCATTGCCAGAATTTTCTGGATTTGGAACCAAATCTCATGCCATTAATTTTTCATAATAATGTAAATACTTTAATTACATCTGCATGTAGTAACCTAAAGTAATGTTACCTGTATGAGTTTGTCAGTCACATCACTGTGGATGAAGTTTGGCCCACTCTTCTTTACAGCATTGCTTCAGTTCATTGAGGATTGGAGGCATTCGTTTATGCAGAACTCTTAAAGGTCCCACCACAGCGTTTCAATCAGGTTGAGGCCTGGACTTTGACTGGGTCATTGCAGCACTTTGATTCTTTTCTTTTTCAGCCATTCTGTTGTAGATTTGCTGCTGTGCTTTCACATGACCCACTTTCAGCCAAGCTTTAGCTGTTGAACAGATGGCCTCACATTTTACTCTAGAATACTTTGGTATACAGAGGAGTTCATGGCCGGGTCAATGACTGCAAAGTGTCCAGGTCCCGTGGCTGTAAAATCATCAACCCTCCACCACCGTGCTCGACAGTTGGTATGAGGTCTTTGTGCTGATATGCTGTGTTTGGTTTCCACTAAATGTGGCGTTGTGCATTATAGCCAGACATCTCTTTGTCCTTTAGACAGACGAGACCATTCTTCCAGAACTCTTGGAGTTTGTTCAGATGCAACTTTGCAAACCTAAGCTGTGCTGAGGCCTGCAGACTGTGAGATGTAGTTCTGTTTTTGTTTTTTGCAGTTTCTCTGAGCCTTCTGGGATGTGAATTTGCTGGGATGTCTGTTCCTGGCGAAACTGTGGCATCTGCATAGTCCTGTGAAAGCTTTCCTCTTCATGTGACTTTCAGTCTGGAGTGGTGAAAGACTCACTCAAGACAAAATTTAATCCAGAATGTGCAAAATGTCTTAAACTAAAATCAAGCATCATCCTCGTGGGACCATGAATATCTGTAGTAAATGTTCATCTGTCAGAACACTGCACTATTTAATCCACTGGAAATTCTGAAAGTGGGAGTGGTATGAATTGACCATAATCTTAATGAAAACAGTACAAATGCAGCATCTTGTAAGTGGCAGGAGGTCATCTCAGAATTCATCATCTAAACCTTCAAGTTCATTCACTTTAGTCCTTGATCCTCTTCTGTTCTCGCTCTCCATCCAAGAGCCATAAATGAGTTTTTGAAACAGAAACTTGTCAAGCAGATCAAAGGGAAACCCTGAGAGCTACAGAGACCATGAAGAAGCAGAGATACTGTATAGGGCCCATGTATGTGTAGACAGATCTATATATGTGTGTGCATGCGCATTACAGAGATACTGTGATATAGGATATGCCTGTGAGCGTACGGAGAGAAGGAGCGGGAGAGAGAGAGTTGGCCAACCCACTTTGTTAAAATTGCTTCCAGCTTTGAAAGAAAAGGGGAAATACCATTCTAGGAGAGGGATCCTCTGCGTCTGCGCTGAACATCATTGCCATTGTACATGTCTGCGGAGTTTAAGCTAAAACACCTGCTCAAAGAGGCCCTGTCAAGCTGAAAAGCTAGTTTTACCATGTTCGTCATTGAGGTTTGTCTTTCAGAAAGATTTAGAGTTGGAGTGAGTTGTCATATAGTGGCCTTGGTTAACCTGCTGAGCCAATTAGCATTTAGTCCTGCTCAGGAAGGCCAGAATGCTCCTCACAGTGAAACACGCAGGCAGTTTGAGGAGAAAATCACATTTGCTTGTGTTGAACATGTGCTACACTCAGAATTCTGAACATTTGGCCGTTTTTTTCAAGGCTGCTAACAACTGTTCTGTTTTTACAACTGGATGTAGAGCAGTGGGCACGCAACAAGCTTACATAATCCACAACTGCTGACGAGTTGCTCACTACAGCTGCACAGAAAGACTTTAAAACCCAACCTTTACTGGTAAAGTTATTTAATAAATCTGATACAATGATTGCACAATGTCTCTATTGAAAAATCTTGAAGGAAATCAGCAGTGGCAGGCAGAGAATATAAGGAATCTCGATAAAATTATTTGCGGTGCACTTTTGAGATGTTTATTTTCATGAATGTTCTATTTTTTTAAGAGGGAAATAGACTAGTTTGGCACATCTCTGTGGGATAGCGTCAGTGTATAGCATTAGTTTGGAGACACTCGTGTTTGTCATTTCAGCACAACACTGGCAGCTTTCTCTGAACTGAGCAGGTTCAAGTACCATCTGCTTAAACATTGCGTTGTTAGTCAGAAACAGAAAAAGAATCATGTACATCAAAATCTTGCCCATTCTACGTGTCACAAACCGAGCCGCACGGCCATGACACGGCCCGGTTCGTGACACTATGTTTAATTTATTCATCTTAGCCGACACTGATTGAAAGAATCCACGAAAGCTCCGTGTTTTGAATGTAACGTCTGTTCCAAAGTACAAATGCATTTTTGTGGTGAAGCATATAGAAAGCAGTTGAAAGGCAAATCCCATTAAATAGTTCTATGTAGGCCAAGAAAAAAAAAACAACCTCCTAAAACATTTCCTGAAAAGCAGTTTGTTGCTGATATAATCAAACACACATGCTGTGTATACTGTACCACGCCAAATACCAAGTATAGATGTAAAACCAGCAGACTGAGCTGAAACGCTTTGGGCCAAATGTTCTGTTTTTGATGATCACTGGACAGGCCGTGATGACTTATGATGATCACACAGTACAGGACATAGTTCACCCACCCACCTCGTCTTATGTATGATTCTTTGGCTCTTCATCTCTCCGTCTCTCCCTGTAGAGTGCACAGTGCAGGCAGTATCTCGTCATCGGCCATTTGGGCCCAGACTGCAGCACCAGATGGATAAAACAAGAACCTTTCAGACTGTGAAGGGAAAAAGGAACATTTTCCTGCTGCTGAGATAAGCAGCAGAATGTTTTGACACATTCAACTACTTTTTACCAAATGGGCATTTATACAACCAGCAGCAACGATTATAAAAGATGCACTTTTCCAGGAAATTAATCAGAGATAAACTTTAAGGAACAAGGCCAGTTATGACGATTTGTTAAGATGTAGGAGAGCAGTTATTCCCTTCTTTGTGTGGTGTTTGTCTTATTCATTGAATAAAACGATGAATTCATCCAAGCAAATGTGTTAAATAACCATATTTATGAGCAAATGACTAAACATGTATGCTGCCATAACCCACATGACTGCAGTGGGAGTGAAATGTTCAAATAATGAATGGAGTCTCGTAGCGCTTCAATGTAATATAGTCACAAAGGGAGCAATTTACCTGGAAGACAATCGATAGGGTTTCATTTTCATATATTTTTTTAATCGTTTTTAAATGGTCTTTAAATGTCTTTCTATAAGTATTAGTGAAATTACACACCAAAGCCGCCGCCGTCCACCACCACAACCAGCTAAAATATGCAAAATATACAGACATTTTTTTTCCGATATAGCAAATGTAAACTGCCCAGCAAGAAAAAAAAAAACATTAGCAGAATTCCAGCCACGCTAATATTGTTTCAGTGCAGTTCTGATATCCAGTACACATTTGTTAAAACTAAAAAACTCACTGAGGATTATCCCAGAAAAATTAGCTATTTTGTCAGGATAAAAACAACTTTTAAATCCAATATTTCAACAAACTCCACACACATGCACTCAAAACAACAAGAAGCAAAGAATAAGAGCAGATCAGGGCAGCACCATCTGTAGATTTAAACCTCTGCTTTTTCTTTCAGAACGTAGAAGTTTGTAAGATCATGAAACACCCTGATAGGTTAAACTCACTCACAGACAACAGGTACAAAAATGGATTTTAACAACTAGCACCTGGATATTAGCATCTGAATATCCAGAATCTATAGCCAGGATCCAAGATTATTAGTCTGTTTGTGCTCCGGGAATGTTTGGCGCTGGCTCCAGCAGGTAAACAGCCTTGGAGTGCAATTAAATTGCCATCTTGCAGCAACTACGTCCCTTTTTATGGAGGAATTTCTACATTTCTGTTTATTGCAGTCTTGACGCGCCAAAGTCACTTTGAAGACGACAACTTACCGCGAGCGGTCTCAAACTTGGTCCCCATCTTCGAAGCAACCATTTCAAAGGCAACAAAAGTGCAAGTTCACTGCGTACAATCACAACAATTTTGGTCGTGCTGCGGTTCCTGACCACGGCTTTTCCTAGTGTGACTGTAACCAACATGTCCTCCAGTCCAAACGTAAGTATCCGTTGTTTCCCCATACCGGAACATTTTGAAATCATAAAACTTGGTAGCATGTGGATAAAATCCAGTTTCAGTTCTTTACTTCATTTGCTCCTAAAAAGAGCTACTGCCTTACTGCAGTAAAAAAAGAAGAAAGAAAGAAAGAAAAAGAACAAAAAAGCATGGATCTATAGCCTGACTTCCCTAGAGTGTCCTCCTGTTCACCTCAAGGGGCCTCTGAATAGATGTCATTCTTCACTGTCTCACTGAGCCAGTCACTCATATGAAGAATAAGCCATTTGAAGGCAGGGATACCCTTGAGAAAGCCTGCAGTTATAAACAAGGATATAAGCAAGGACATGCACAGTAGCCTCTATGGAAGCACCTATTCTAATGAGATTAATCATGGGCATAGATTTCATTTGCTCATTGGGGTGGACACATTAGTAAGGGGTATGTACATCTTCCCCTGGGAAATGTTAAACATCAGACACTCCATTTCCTGCATTCTGCTGAATTTGTACCTTTTCTGCATCAGTTTATGGTAGGACACAAAAATCATGCACCATAACAGTTTAACATATACTGGAGTATAATACAGTGAGGCTCTCTGGCATTCTGTATTGCTTTTAAATAATTATTCTCTACTCTTCCCATTTAATATTACCCCTGCTGAGTCAACACCCACATAAGGCCCGATTTGCTCTTCTGTCTTCTTTTGTGTTTGCCTGGCTGCAGAGGTAAGAGTCAGAGTGTGCTTCTGTCTGTCTGATATCAGGATACTTTTGTGTCTTTTATTTGAGGAAGTATCCTGCCCAAATCTGCACATCGACCCCTGGACTATCTGCCCACATTCAAAAACTTTTGGTACACATCATATATGTCTGTGCTTTCGAATGTTTTTAGAGGACAGTGAGATAAAATGAGACGCTGTTAATCGGTCATACCCCCCATCAGAGGTATGTTGGATATAAGTCAAATGCAGGACACAGCTAATGACAGGTCTGACTGCCATATCCATGTTATCCAACTCTCCCACTAAGATTAACGGCTCACTTGCCCTTGACAAACCGGCCTTGGGCCACAGTGAAAATTGTCAGGAGCCGAGTTTGAGTTTGTTCAGCAATGTCAATGCGGACTCCGAACAAGACTTCTCAGTGAAAGAGATTCTGAAACTTGTCCTTTCAGCTCAAGTGCAGTTCACTGCACATATTGAGCTAAATTCTAAACTGTCTCAGCTGACCTCCCTCTGAGACACAGAGTAGCATTTCCTACCTGGTGAGTGCCATGCTTGTTGAATCAAATTCTACTCAATTACTTTCTCCTATAAGTGCACCATGACCCCTCTGAAAATATACAGTACTGCAGGACTCACAGGAGAGGAGGAAAATGGGACTTGTTCTGACACTCTCCATCAGAGTGTCTGGGGTTGTGTTGGAATCTCCCTATGGATTCCTCCCAGGATTTTTGGTGGAAAAGACCAGACAAGATTCATATGTTTAAAGCAT
>JAVDPK010000741.1:181042-208013 GCA_034780415.1 Cichlasoma orientale
CTGCTTAGGCTGCTGCCCCCGCGACCCGGCCCCGGATAAAGCGGAAGAAAATGGATGGATGGATGGATGGATGGATGCAATTCTTGACACTAGATCTGCATGTAATTATGTTCCTTGATTGAATTCTTGATTAACGAGTTAGTAGTTTCATCCATAAAACAACAGGAAATGTTTATAAATTTCTCATTAAAATTTAAACTCACATGTTCAGTGTAATAGAAATAATCAGCAATGACAGCTGAAAAGCCTTAACTGTTTTAGTATTCAGTTTAAAAAATGCAGCAGTAATTACTGCTAGATTTAAGGTAAATTACAGCTTTGGCAATCCCTTAAAAACTGGTTAACATAAATCTATTTGTTTGGTTAGTGTGAGATAAGATATAGAAATATGAAGTTAAAACAATAAATAAAATTTTAATATTTTTGACACTTTTCCAACTGAGAACCATGGCCTCAGAATTGAAGGTGCTAATTCTCATCTCTGCTGCTTCAGATTTGACTGCAAACTGCCCCAGCGCAAGCTGGAGGTCATCCTTCTGAAGTGAATAAAACCACATCATCTGCAAAAAGTAGAGACGAAATCCTAAGACTGCCATATCCAACATCCTCCAGCCATTGGCTATGCCTAGAAATTCTGTCCATTTTGAACAGAATCAGAGTGTCAGAGGGCAGTCCTAGTGGAGCCCAATCCTCACCGGAACATGTCTGACTGATCACTGGTAATGCAAATTAAGCTCTCGTTATACTGTAGTTTTACAGTTGTACCCCAAACTCCTAAAAGAGCCCCAGAGGACAACCCAGGGAACATGGTTAAATGCCTTCAAATGCCTAGACTGGTTGGACAAACTCCCACATGTACTCAAATATCCTTGAGATGATAACGAGTTGATTCAGTTTTGCAAATATCTGTACGAAAACGGCATTGTGCCTCCTGAATCCAAGGTGCAACCAACAGACGGACCCTCCTCTCCAGCACCTTCTCCTCTCAAGTACTCTCTCCTCTCCAGCTCCCTGGCATAGACCTTTCCAAGGAGGCTGAGGAGTGTGATCCCTATAATGTTTGAACAGAATCTCTGAACCACCAACCGAGTCTAATGCTTTACCACTTCCATGATGGAGTCCACCTTAAATCACTGTTTAGCAGATGTGTGAAAACCCAGTGATACCTGTGAAACATGAGTGCTGATATTTTAACATGTGAAGAATATTTTCTTTTCGCAAATGATATTTTTATTGCTTGAAGATGAACCTCCCTGCGAGCAGATTCTGCAGCTTTACAGTATCTTATTATTTTGGCTTATATCAAAATCTGTAATATATATTCAGTGTACTAATTGGCCAGTGGAGCCACTCTTTTCTTTAGCTATTGTCCTCCAGGAGACTGTTGACATTAGAACAGAGCATAATTCAGGCCAAGACTTTATAAAAGTTTAATGAGAACCTGTCTAAACCAGGTACTTTGCCAGAGGGCATTAAGAGAATGGTGTCCCAAATTTCCTCCTTGATAAAATGAACATTTGGAAGAGCCAGTGTCCATCTACTGACACAACAGCACAAGGGCTGCCATCCAAGTAGGCCATTAAATCTTCTCAGGAGTCTTTTTTCACTTGGAGTTGAGGAGAGGTTTCTAAAAACCATGAATTGTGCTATTAATGACCCGGAGAGAGAATAAGACCCCGAGAATATAAGAAATTTGTCTGTTATTCTGTTTTCAAGTAAGTTGCATGTGCCTGGGCCTGCATCCAGTTTGGTAGTATAACTGATTTCCTCACTTGCAGTATTGTCCATGTAATAATAGTGATACCCAACAAAGTATTGTCTTTCCAACAAAAATAAAGAGAAAAGTGTAAAGAAGGGTTTATACAGTCTATGTGAATGCTGCAAACACTACCATGCCCAGGTAAGTAACCCACCTATTTACCCAAGGCAATGAGGGCCAGGGGCACTGGATTATTTTGTGGGCTTACAGAGCATCTATTTAAGAAAGTCATGTTCATAACAAGTATTTCTTCTCTGTGTGGGAGGTGGTGGTTCTGGATGCTACATCAGAATGCAAGACAATGTCCAGCTCTATTGCAGTTTCACATTCCAACAAGCCGAGCCAAACCTATTAGCAGAGATACATTTTCAAAACATGCCAGTTAGTTCTCATCCTTTAAAAACATTTACTTGTAACACTAAAAGTGAAGCACAGTTTTTTGAAATGGCAATAATGCTACATAAATATGTCACTGAGTATTTTTATGTGGACATGAGCATCCCGGTTCTGACAGTGTTTTTCATCCGATCCCAAATTCAAAACCTTACTAACTTCAGTGTTATCCTTTGTCTGCACGGTAATAACTTAATTAAAGTAAAATTAAAGTAAATGAAAAACTTTCTAACAAAAATGCAAATAAATTATACTAACAGTATATATGTAGCATGGAGTGAACCTAGTTCTATTCAGCTCTGTAGGAGACATGTCAGTGGACATACAGTGATACAAGTGATATTATAACAGACTGATATTAAATCAGCAGGTGAAAAATTAGGAAAAATAAAGTCATCAAGGACAAGTTGTCAAAATTGTGACTGTTTATCACATAAACTTTAAGTGCTGTGTGGAAACAGTAAGCTTAGCAGGGGTGACAACCCATAAAGGTAGTGGGGAGGGGACAGTCGACTGCCAGGTTGACATTTGGAAATGGGAAATAGGTGCAGTGATTTACTGAAACTTGTGTAAACAGGCACTGAAATACTCTCAGGCAGCTTTCTTGTCATTTCTTTCAGTAGTCTTAAGCAATAGTTCTCCAGGCTTTTTGAAGGACACTCTTTGGACGTTGGATGCTTTTTGCTCTGTTCTCTGTCTAGCTGATCCCACACTGCTTCAATAATGTCGAGGTCCGAGCTCTGGGGAGGCCAATCCATGACTAGTAGTCGTGCATTGTGTGTTCCTCTGTACTTGTGTTTTTGTAACAGGGGGCTAGCAACAAAGTCCCTAAAGATACAATTTAAATTTGGGTCTTTGCCAAGTTTTCTTTTGTGTGCAGAGACAACAGTGGTTCATCCTTTTAGTTGGCTGCCTTCTTATGCTTGAATGATTCATTGTTCAGTATTAAGTGGCTTAACAAAAAAAAAAAGTGCAATGTCCAAAGAAAAACTTTGAAAGACCTTCAGAAAGCCTGGAGAACTATTGCTCAAGACCACTTTAAAAACTGTCAGCCAGTGCTCCCCCTCAGCCTCCTGGCTGCAGAATCTTTAGATAGAAGTACAAGTTCTAGAACACATAATTAGCAGGTCTAGGTAGATCTTAATGGGGTGCACATGAACCTTAGTGAAATGCTAAAATCATAATATACTGTCACTACTGTCACTTTCAAGACTTTTGCACATTAATCTATTATAATATCATTAATAATTTCTATGAATTAACAAGTTTTATATGCCTAAATGCAATGCTAATAACATATATATTTTAAATTTAGCATGTTATGAAGAATGTTTCTTCTGCCTTTCCCAGTTCCGTATCACCAGTGTATTTTCTTTGATAAATACATACATTACGGGAAACATATTCAGAAAGTCCTGAGGAACCTTTTCATCCACTCTGGAGTTCACTGAGCAGTGCTCCTTCGAGGCCAGATGTTTGGCCTTGGTTTAAAGTTGCATGTTGTTGAGTGAGAAGAAAAAGCTGTACAGCACTAGTTTTCCCCGAGAACCTGGGAAGTGCAACTGATGCCTGTGCAGACTGTGAGGGAGGATGTGTTGCGAGAACGACCTGTAATCCAATCCGAGCTCCTCGGCTCCTCCCTGATGGGATTCTGTCGATGGGCCTCTGTTGTTTTCATTTCTGACAGCATGCTGAAACACATTTCATCTCCACAGTGAGCGACCCCCTTTACAGGATCATCCAGTGCACGTTGTCGTGATGCTCCAGAGCCAGGTGCCCTTGTTCAAAGGAGAACATGCAGCTGTGTTCTGTGGTGAACAAACCGCAGGCTTTACAATAACAAGCTATATCGACCGAGCGCTCATAGCCGGCTCCTCTGATTATACTGTTATTAGACCTTCACACCAAATCATAAATGAACAGAAACAGGAAAAAGCTCTGATTTTGTATTTAAAGCCAGGAATGAGATTGAAGAGTCAGAAGGTAAGCCTGTGCATAAGACAGAGAGCATTATATGATAGCAAAAAGATAAATATCCCCGGAGCTCTAAATATCTTCCTCCAGCAGCCTCTGCGTTGATATTCTGAAAATGCTCGGTATGAATTGCAAATATTACAGTCATGCATTCACACTTCACAAATTCACCTAGAAGCCTGATTAAACAACCACTCATACAGTTAGTCATCATATCTAACCTAGAAAATGATATAATGTAATTATACCGTGACACACATTGTAGCATTTACTTTGCTCTGAGCTTTAGTTTGTAGGGATGAAAGTTTAAAAGTTTAAACCCCCTTTTTTGCATGTAGATGAATTATTACGCAATACAGTGGGCTAAAATAACATTAACACAAGTACAAGTACAGGGAATGAAAAGGTCAGTACTGATACACAGTATTGCATTTCTCTACAGGAAGTATTGAATAATAAGGTGGAGCACGATATGACGGATTCATAATTTTACCATAAATTTATTGTAAGCCCGCGGAAAGAACTGTGGCGCCAGTTAGACGAAATACACACAACTCCTTTAGAGCCGTTTGCTGAAACAGGTAAACATTATAAACTCGATTCTCCGCGTAAGCTGACTGTCAGTGGAGGTTCTAACTGCTTACCCTACTAGACACGGCATAAAGTTTTTCATTGATGTTGCCCCCCCCCCCTCACCCACCCACTCTTCTTTGCCTTGCAGCAGATTCTTCAGCAAAAAAGTAGGGTGCACAGCTAAAGCTTCCCTCGCCTGCAACGGCTCCATCTGGGCGCCAAATGACAAGTGGGTGGAGAGAGGGGGGAAAGCGAGACAGAGCGAGAGCGGAACAGAGAAAGAAAGTGTGTAAAGTGACCAGAGGCCCTCCCCAATGTCAGCTCTGTAACAGAGACAGATTGCAGTGGGAGGGACACGTCCCATTTCTGAGTGTGAGTAACACTGAAAGCAGATGACAGCGTGATCTCAATCAAAGAGGCTGTCGGGGATGAAGAGATGAACAGAGAGAGAGAAAGCGACACGGCGCCAAAGATGCCGATGTAACACCGCACACACAGAAAAACAAAAGTGTTTGTTTCTATTTTTCTAACAGCAGTTTGAATCCGGTTCATCTGACAGCTCCCTTTGCCTTGGCATCGACGTGAAACTTTGTGTACTATACTGAACTTCCACCTGTTGTTATCATAGTTCCATTTTTTTCACAAGAGGATGCACTTGTGTTTTGGACAGTTTTCTTTTTTTATTTTGTGGAAACCGTCTAAACCTTGAACCTCATAGATTGTGTTTCCCGAGGCAGCCGTTGACTGACACTTGAGAGCTCATGTTGCTAGGTAACATGCTGTCAGCTTGTTAGTGTGCTACTGACTGAAGCACGTCTGACTCTGTAGCCTGTGAATGTCACTGTAGCGTTAGCTGAGCTGGAGCCTTAAGGCTTGAAAAAAAGAAGCTGACATGCACAAAACTGCAGTTCCTCTATTGACCACATGGGTAATCCCCATGTTACAGAGTGGCCAGATCTGACAGGCTTCCACCTACTTAGGCAGTTTTAGGGTTAATCTCACAGGTTGAGTGAGAGGTTGTGAAATATGGCATAAAACACCATATTACACACGTGGAGAAGGGTAAGGTTAATAATTTTTGTCCTTATGTTTTATGATAGAAACAGCGGTATATAATAATAATATAATATTTGAGATTGAATCGTGTGTCAACCCCCCCCCCCCCCCAAAAAAAAGAAAAACATGCTAACTGTAGAAATACTGACAAAGAATGTGATCGTTTGAAAAAAACTGAACAGCTTCATTCCTGGATATTAGTAACTGTGTCCAGTTTGACTCTATGCTTGCATGTTTTGGAGCTTATGACCTTTTGTACCACTGGCAGCCACGTGTTCCGTGAAGCACCAGAAGAGTGATTATGCTGTTGCCACTTGGAACATCCACCCTGCAGCTGGCTGAAAAGCTCACCAGCCACCCAGACAAATTGCAAACGACCCAATCAGATAATCCAATTGCACCTGGCTGTCTAAACGACTGGCTGAACGGTTATTAGCCATTGATTACAGCTCACACAGATTGCCAATCATAGCTTCAGATAAAACTTTAAGCACCCATGTGCTGCAGACACATACTGGGCCACGTGGATAATAATGCACACAGCAATGTGGGGCGAAGATGGTAAGATAGCAAGCTGATGCCAGCAGTTGTTTGGTTCTGAAGCAGGCCACCAGTGGAGGACGACATGGACCGGATTGAAAGAAAACAGAATGGGAACCATTGAGCATTGTTTGCTCTTGTAATGGGGATTAATGATGATGATGATCTCAGCGGGCCTTATAATTCCATCAATTGCGCACACAGAAAAGTGCAGACTCAGACAGACACGCAATGCACTCACATGCCCCAACAAACAGGCAAATAGGAAAGGCACATTGCTTAAATGAGTGTCATTCCTGCTCTCATTAGGAAGCAAAAAGAAGAAAAATCACAGTGTAGGATCAGGAACATGGAATCCCAGGGGTGGATCAACCCCCTCCAAAAACAGACGGTAGCAGTGGTTGTCTGCATATTTTTCCATACATTCTAATCTCTCTTTCCTTTCTGTAAGGATCTAAATGAAAAACAGTGCAAACTTTGAGCCTCCATCTGCATGCGGAGGCCTCCTGGTTGATCGGTCGACTGCGTGTTTGTCCATCCAGCGCACACCTTCCGGCGTCAAACGTTTCAATCCAAAGATAACGTAATATTTGCAGATATCTTCAGCTGCCTGTTTCAGACAGGTCTGACCTTTAAAATGAATATATCTTCTTATCGCGAATATGTTTTCGATAGATTTGTTTGGTGCCACAGAGAACACAAACAACAAGCCTGAATTTATTTGCGGTGGCATTTTGATGTGCTGCTGCTCCACGCTGTGAGCTGCCCATCAAGGGGAGCTCATTATCCTCCGGGAGGAGATTGCTGACCCGCGCCACATAGTCGAGACAACCCAAACTGAGAGTTAAAAGTCTGCTTTCCCACCTGTGGTAAACCTCTCTGGAGTTTGATGATGTAAAATTTGCAGTGTGAAATCGACTGTCTGTGTGTAAACACTTGGTTTAGTCCGACTCCACGAGCTCTCCCATTTGCCCTTCAAAAACAATCCTGTTATTTATCCATATCTAGTGAAATGGAATGATATTGACACTGTTTTTTGGAGTCTGTAGTGTCGCATGATTAAACACTGGAGACATTTCATCTTAAAAGTTCTCCCTGAGCGTCGCATTAATAAGCTTTCACAGCATAATTCCATGTGCAATCAGCCAAAATGTGTCATACTCGTGTGTATTCAGCACCTGAAGATCACACTAGCTGGATATGACTTATAATAAAAGGTCAATTTATTGTAAATATCAGAGGATGTGACCTATAACGGCCTTGGTGCAGGAATCCAACTGATGCAACACACGCATACGGACACTGTACATCATCCTCACCCCAGTTGGCAGTCTGGTTTATGAGTCAGGGTCAAAAGCAGCAGGTGAGCTTCCTGTGATGCCGTCACATGTGTGTGTAGGAAGGGTTGCCAGGAAATGACATGTTGTCCGGGGGGTGATGCTGCCAGGTTGTTCCCTGATAAGCAAATGCACTTTGTCAGTTTGCTTGTGCATGTATCTGTAACGCTCCCATATGTTTCCTAATAAGATCTCTATCCTCTTTATTCCCCGCTCCATATGGACCTCAGGAGCTCAGGTAGATAGATACTGTAGAGGCCAATGAAGCCTCTTTAAATTAGACTTGAGCCTTACAAACACTTTATTCCATTTGGGGCTGTCTGGCAAAATTCATGGAAGATTCACGATCCACCCGGTGATATTACGAACACACCACATGCACTATCATGAACACAGTAATGTGAATATTATCAAATTACAAATGGGGTGATGTCACGCACAGTAATATAAATAAAGCTGGGTTTTTTATTATTATCATTATTATTAGCCAGATGCTGATAGAAAAAAAAAATCATTTTCAGCCTGAAGTGATTTGAAACAGCCATGGAGGTGCACCGTAGCTGTAATGCACTCACGGCCTTATAGTTTAATGCCTGAGCTGCAGGTGCACTCTTTAAAAGACATATTTTTAATGAGGTTGCATTATTTGGTGTTAACAAGAGCAGCAAGCCCACCTCTTTTCCCCTGAACGCTCCCAGTTGTGTTTTGTGCTGCCCGCTATGAAAAATGGAAACTTTTCGCATTTGCAGGACAGTGAAACATAATCCCTCTGTCTGCTCACCAGAGCGCCCAGTTCACTCAGCTTAATAGCAAGGCTCGCTTCCCTTAATGATCGCACTCTGAAAGTCCTTCTGTCTTCGTTTCATATCAGCTGCACGTCTGCAGCACGGCGTCCTCAAGAAGAGTTTGTTAGCTGCTGAAGCAGATTCGCCTTTAGAAGCCCTGGGCTTTTTTGCTTACAATTAACATTTTGAAAGGCCTCTAATGTCATAACACTTTACTTTAAATATGATCATTCATCTGAGAAGCATCTGCAGGATAATGGGTTTATCCCACGGCATATTTCAGCTCATGATTATTCTTGACCGAGGGCTAATTTAGTCTATCACAGTTTTTACATTTACATATTAGATGTACAGTTAACACTTGTATCTGGAGCACAGTGACCGTTTTAAGAAAACCAACAGTATCAGCAATAAATACACTGTAAGGGCTGAATGCTTATAAATACTTTATATTTGTCATTTGCTAATATTACTGATAAACCTTGCTGCATCAGCATTGCACTTGAAAAAGATATCTAGACAAAAGGTGCTGTAATTATTTTGATTTATATATATATATATATATATATATATATAGCAATTGGTCAGATAATTGTGTACAGTGTGAAAGTTAATGCAGTTTTAAAAAAAATGGCTGGCCCGGATGTATTTTCAGTGGCAAAGAAGCTCCACGTGATGCACAAATAGCAGTTCTGTATGAAACCATTTACATTATTTGAAAAGTCATTCCTCCACCGAGGCTGGAGCTAATGGGGAGATGTGGGATCACAGTCATTTGTCTGTTAATGAGGAAATTGACAGCCAAATTTGATGAAACTTGGTGAAGAGGTGGAGGATGGGCAAAGGAAGAAGCCATTCAATATTAGTGGCATTAGTTTTGGTGGGGGATGCACTTTATGAATCACCTTTATTAAGTTTAATGCAGAGTGGAGCAGACAGAGCTGTGAACTGAACTGATCCAAGCTTTCAGTGTGAGTAATGCTGTTAAAAATAAAGTCAGTTTTTTTTCCCTCCTCTCCCCTGAGCTGAATGGACAAAAAAAAAAACTTGCTGTCTCCTAAAGTCTTGTACTTCACACTTCACGACCCCAGCCGGTCTGAGCCAACAACTGAAACACATTTGAAAAATCGTATGGGGCCCAGACCGGCTCCGACCTTAATCAGCAGTCCGAAGGGTTTAGGTGCTCGCTGTTCAACCCACGGGCTGCACTCTGCCAACAGCCGGGTTACAGCAGTCACACTTAGAATAAGAATAAAACCCATCTAATGTAACAGAGCAATAATTCATATGCTAACTGTGACCGCTCTGGGCTAACCCAGTTCTGCAGGGTACAGTCACTTTTAAAATGGTCCTGTGTGACACGTTACTTTGCCCAGAGCAAAGAACCAATTTAGTGCTTGGAGACGACTGACATGAGAACCGCTTTAGGCAACTATAATCAATCATAATTGCTCACAGTAGTGTGGTGAGTGCCTTGCTCAACTTTCATGCAGTTGCACTTCCCTAACTGCTGAACTTCCTCCAGCTTTAATCCAGCTGATGTGGACGACAGGCGGTGAACGTCAGCCAACGTCACGACATGCATATGTGTTTCTTTTATTGTATTCTTAAATAAATATAGTCTTTAGGTGTTCCGAAAATTATTGCATATTTTTTTCTACCGATGGTGCCGATAACACATGTTCCAGTGTTTACTCGACTCACCCAGCACTCGTGCTTGGGGATCTTTTCGCTTCTTCACCACAAGATCTCAAAACCAAACACAAAACTCCATCAATGAATAATGTATTGCTAGAAGAAATGTATACGCTTCTTTCTTTTTTTTCTTGTGTCTATACAAAACAGAGGCACTGGTGCTCTTTGCAATATTAATGGCTCAGCATGAAAAGATATATTAACTTTTTTGCTGCAGTGTAGATGAAAAACACAATTCTGGCCATTCATGGTAAATAAAAGACAGCAGCCAACTACTGGTTACATTTAGCATTTAAACTGGAAACAGTGGGGAAACAGCCTGGTTCCAGCCTGGTTCCATGTCTGCCAACATGACCCTTAAGAAAAGCTTAATATGTCAGATGTGATTTACTTGTCCATCCATCCATGTCCTGTTGCCTATATTTTGTGCTGGATTGTGGTCACAGTAGACAACGTAACATCTTTCTGCAGTTCCTGGGGGGGTCCCAAGGTGCTCCCAAGCCAGAAACTAATATTAAGGAACATCTCACATGTCCCAACCACCTTAACAGCTCAAACTAACCACCTACAGAAAACCCATTTTTGACTGTTGTGTTGTATATCTCATTGTTTTAGACAAAACTTTGAAGAAAGCAAATTCGATTAGACTAATCAGGAGGGGACTGTGGCTTAAGTCAAAGCTCTTGGTCTGGTACTACACCCACATAACTGCTGATGCCTCACAAATCACCTCAACTTTTTTTTTTTTAACCTGAAAAGAGCATAGACACCATTTTCTGAGTAGAGCAGACCTGGAGGAACTGTCTCTTTTTGTGGCCTTGGCTGTTGGACACTTGGAAGTCATCGTCCACACTGTCCACAAAGAGCAGCGATAACGCCGAGGTCTCTTAAATGGTATTTCTCCTCAGTAATACTTTGATCATAGATTCTGCCCGTGAAGACCACAAACTGAATATCGCAATGGAACCTAAAATAATTGGTGTCTGTATGTAACATTGTTATGGAGGAATTTTGGCCCACTCTTCATTACAACGTTGCTTCCGTTCATTGTTTGCAGGCATTGATTTATGCACAGTTCTCTGAAGTCCCTGCGTGCTTGGGATCATTGTCCTGTTACGTGACTCAGTTTTGCAGATGCACAGAGGGCCTCACGTTTGCCTCTAGAATACATAGGAGTTCATGGTCGACTGAAGATTGTGGCATTGTGTTAACACGCACCTGAATGCTCCAGACCAGCAAAACTGCCAAAACGTCTGCTTTCATCGAGCTGCTCACGCTTGCTGATGATCCGTTAATCAAGCGCATTTGATTAGCAGCACCTGGCTGCTACTTAAGCTCTTATTTCATATGAAAGCAGTAAAGCTGTACTGTCTTTGCAGAACTGCACAGACTTCCTTTTATACCTGAGTCTATATTCTTTGAAATGGACATGTGCAGCAGTTCTTCCTGTTTCCAGTTTCAACACAAACCACATTTTCTTTTTTATATATATATACTGCAATTACTTTAATTGCAGGAGAACTGGAACTGTGAACTGGTCTTTGCCTTCTTTAGTGTTGTGCTTCTGCTCCAATTTCTCTCACTGACCTTATTAACAGCTCTGTTATGGCATAAGTCTGCCTTAGTCCCACAAGCACAAGTTCGACAAAGAAATTGTTGGCCACTGAGAGCATGTTTGCCAAAAGCACCAATTGACCTACTTCCAATTTTATGGTGAAGATAGGTTTCAGGTTTTTGGCCAGTGGGTGCCTGTGCGGTTCAAATATTTACCTCATACAGGAAGGGCAGAAACATTTGGCGCAGGGCTGAAACTCCAGGTTTCAGACCTGCTGTAACCACAAGCAATCACGAGGGAAAATCTCCCCAGAGATATTTTTGTGCCGTGTGTGCATTGTAACTTTCCAGTGCTGTGACTTTGAAGATTACAGTGTCTACCCTTATCAGATCCAAAAAATGATCTGTGAAGTACCATCTAAGGTTCGTCTGCTAGCAGGGGTAAAAGCAGGGAGTAAAGTTCAGGTGTAGTGGGGCAGTAGGGGGGCTACAGTATTCTACAATTTTTGGACTCAGGTTACATTTGCTATTAGAACTGGAATTTGGCAAGTGTTACTAAAGAACTTGATGCACTTAATTGATAATTCCTTCTAAAAGCAAGACCTGTTACTTAGTTTACTTTAGAAAAAAGTCTCTCATCTTCCTCTTCTGTCCTCTCTTTCTTACATCAGTGTGCATCTCAGAGAGTAAAATTACCACACATTAACTTTTTTTTTTCCTTCCCTGGGAATCACAGCCACTGCACCTTTAGCCAGCAGACAGACTGTGTGCCCCACTGCACATAAACAGTTTGTGTGTCATGTTTGCTGAGCTGTTTAAAATGCTGAATTTGAAATTACCTGTCACTTCAAAAAAGTTTCTCTGATTATGCTCACTCTACTTCTGTAGCACTAGCTGGATGCTGAAGCACCTCAAACACAACTTTACATCTGAACCGTGAAAGGTGTCACAGGGGGGAGATGGAAGGAGGATGTGTCCAGGTGGGATCATGCGGTGGCTTAACCGTCTCTGTGGCATCAGCTGAAAGGACCACCAGACTGCAGCTCATGAAAACTAAGATTGCTGGACAGTGTTTTGCAGTGTCCAGAGTCAAATTAAGGGAAAAAAGTGTTTTAGCTGCCTGTAGCAAACTGCAACCAAATCATAGTTATTTTTCTTGCCAACTACACCACACATGGGTATTGTAAAATAAGCCCTCCAGTCTCAGTGCTCTGACTGAGGTCGACACTCAGTATACTTGGATTCACTAGATATATTTTAGTTTAACTATAGGCTCATCCATAAGCATCCAGCCATTTTCTGATTATTAAATTCATTAGAGCATAACAATTAAAAAAAAATGTTGCAGGCAATGAGGCGCAACTGTTGCATCAGAGAGAAGTAGGACAAGAGGAACAGCTGAACAATAACTAGAAAACAGGAAGCAAATTAAGGCTCTGTTAGATGTCTTCATACTGCTGCAAGACTCACAAAAAGTGACGATGAAAGATAATATGCCTGAGAGTGTACATCGATGAAACCATTCTGGATTAAAATGATGGACGTCCTGGTTCCCTTTTACTGTTTTCTGTTTACTGAGGAACAGATATCAAACGCCAAAGACAACAAGCTACAAACACAACCTCCAGAATTATTTAGAAGCACTGAAAATCAGCAAAAGCTACAATTTTGGTAAACTGGATTAATATGATGATATACTTAAAAGTTTAAAAGCTAGTTTGGAACTTCCCCAGAGAACGGCACTGAAGCTACAGCCCTGACCTGCATCCAAACATGCAGTCCACATATAATAAAGCGTGCAGCATGTCCTTTGCTGTGCTTTGATTTTCACAGCCCTCCTCCACACCGTCTCTTTCCGCATCTCTTTCTCTTTTGTCTCTCCAGGTTCTTTTCATATGGGTTTTTGCTTTTATCAGCTTAGAGACTGCCAGGATTCAAAGCCAAAAAAAATCATTGTCCTCCCAACCGACTCACTGCCAAATCTACTGACCACCCTATCGACTAAATAGCTCCATCTCATTCATATATATCTACACCAGGTTATGGTTTTTGAGTCAACCGGTGTAGCATGCCACACACGTGTACATATTTCAGTCTTAATGCAGATCACAGGAGCCCTGTCGTTTCTTGGTGCTGTGAGGCTGGCTGCACGACTAAGCTTATTATGTAAATATTCAGTCTGTTTCAGTGATGGCAATGTGTGGGCTGTAATCGGGTTATTTTTATACCGAGCCGACCCATTTCTACTGTTCGCCTGTGTCCAAAGTTTAAACAAGCCAGTGCCCAGCTCTGATGGAGCCACATGGCACGGACTGTGGCATCATGGTTGGGTTAATAGAGATCAGCTGTCTGCCTTATGTCAAAACTTCCTAGAAGGAGGTGCAATCACATCATTGATGGGCTATGATGGGAGCCAAGCACCCAGATGTACTGATTTCCTGTGTTATTTGGTCCTGAGTGCTGATCTAAACCATAATTTCCAATGGCAAAATGAGAGGTTTAGTGAGAGTACTGTGTCATGTTCTGTGATTACTTCACATGTAGACACGTTGCCTGTGCAGTCTCTCCCAAAATTTCAAACCTGTATTTTCACAGTGGGGGGGGGGGGGCTGATTGCTCATGAACTAAACTTTCAAGTCATTAAAGGCTCTTTGGAACATTTTAAGATATCTTGTTGTTAGTCAGAAAAACAGAGCATTTTAAGTGAGTGGGTTATGCTTCCACAATAAGATATTCCAACAGAGGTAAAAACAAAATTACAAAAAGACAAACATGGATCTGATGAGAGGAAGAGGAGGTGAGTAACTCAGAGCATGGACACAGAAGAACCAACCATAAACTTTATATAAAAGATGGGTATAGCCACCATGACACCTTTTGGTTTTAGACTGCATTTTGAAGCCTCAACATTTTGGCTGTAAATGCTGAGTTATTGGAACCAGAATACTTTGATGAAAGGGTCAAGTGCTAATCGGAGGCTAAGTTAAGGCTAGCACGTTTGTTAGCAAGCTGCATGCATAAACTGTATGGGTGATATAGACAGATACACATGCTAATTAGTGCTGAGTAACAGCCTAATAAAATAGAAGACTTTCACTCACCAAAACTGAAACTCCAAAAGGCACCAAGAGTGCAGGTACAAGATGCCAACGTGTTTGCAAACACTCACTAACTAGTAAACTTGAAATGAAAAAGTACAATGCAAACCGGAGTGTTTCATTGAAAGCATTCTTCTCCACATAAAGGTGACATCACCAATGCACATTTAACATGCACGTATTCACACGTCTTCTCCTAATTTAACATGACGGCAAGATGTAACAACAGCTTGCACAAACAAATGGGGCTTGTTTTCAGAGATACACAAAGTACTTTAAGATTAAATGAAGTAATCCTGACATTCGTTCATGATTTGGAGGAGTTTTCATGTGCAAGGAAAAAAAAAACCTGAAAAATATCCCAAAATAATTTTGGGTTCAGACCCTAGTAAATCCGTCCAACTTTGAAATCCACTCTTATTGGAATACAGGAGTTATTTCTCAATGGCAAAGTTTTCCTTTTAGTTGGCTTCATACCATATGATAACACAGTAATGGATCCGAGACCTTGCTGAAAGAGCAGCTTCACACTGTGTACGCAGGCTGACCCAGAGTCCCATCTGGAGAGGGGATGGGAGCCGACAGTGATCCCACCCAACATCAGGAAACACATCACAAATTAAACACGTCATGATGCGATGCTTTAATCCCAAAGAAGTGAGGGGAATACCTGTTTCAAATCATGCTTTGATGATAAATTGTGGTATATTTTAAAATTTAGACTTTAGCTGTTTGTTCTACCTCGCTCTGCTCTCTTCACTTAACTGATGGCTGCCCCTCCCTGAGCCTGGTTCTGCTGGAAGCTTCGTCCTGTTGAAAGGGAGTTTTTCCTTCCCGCTGTTGCTTAGTGCTTGCTCATAGGGAATAGTGCGACTGTTGGTATTTCTTTCTAACACTGTAAGGTCTTTATGTTCAGTATAAATCACCTTGAGGTGACTGTTGTTGTGAGTTGGTGCTATATAAATAAAACTGAACTGAATTTTAGCTAAAGTGGAAGCGCAGTGGGATTACTTATCCTCTAAGGAGATAAGTAACTCATAATTAATTACCAAGCAGTGCATCAGTGCAGATCACTGGCCTCTCTTCATCATATCTTTTTAAAATTATTATTATTGTTATTTTGTTCCTTGAAAAAGGGAGACAGACGGGGAGCTTTAAATTCATGCTGCCAGGATATCCAGGAGGTCTGACTGGAAGCAGATGCAGCAGTTATGAGACAGTCGTGTTTGCAAAGGGAGGCTTTGAGGAGCCTGGCAGGGCTTTGTGCTGGTGGGAGGACCAGTTGGAAAGGGCCAGAACCTTTCAAAAAGGGTATTCAGGATTATTGAGTGAGAGAGGAAATCGTTAAGAAGCGGAGAGGAAGAGAGACGGTGAGTGCGAGAGAGTTAGGAAAAGAGAGAGGAAGTGAGGATGAGCAAATTATTTCAACCATCCAACAAACTTCTAAATGACCACAAAGATAACAAAGGAAAGATTTCAGACTTTTAACACTGGAAAATTGATGTAAATTTGTATCATTCCAAAGTGAGCATGAAATGAGGGAATTATTTAAATCCCTCCAAAAAAAGGAGGAGTGACAGAGCCTTAGTCTCACAGTGCTGCAGTTCTGTGGGTTGTGTTTGTGCAGTTTATTCAGCAATGACTATCAAATACAATGGAAATTACAAATAATCACTAATTAAATGAGTGGTTTTCAACTGGGGAACACAGAGTCAATATATTCAAGAAAAAAGTGAATTCATAACTAAATGAAACCAAAATGACCAACACAAGAAAATGTTTTGTGCCAGTATCTGCACGAGATATTTATGAGTGAAATTTTTTTAGCTGAATTTCAATTTCAGCTGAACTCATAATTTGCCATTCACATCTAGCAATTTTGTCACAGCCCTGGATCTTCAAAAGGAGGTGACTCGTTTTTGAAAAGGAAAAGATAAAATGATGTCTGCTGCCAGAGACAGGACCCGGGGACTGTGGAAAGCCACCGAGTTCAACTGGCTATGCTCTAAAGATCCATCCATCCATTTTCTGCCACTTATCCAATTCAGGGTCGCAGGGGGGCTGGAGCCTATCCCAGCTGGCACAGGGCAAGAGGCAGGGTACACCGTGGACAGGTCACCAGTCTGTCGCAGGGCCAACACAGAGAGACAAAAAACTATTCATACCTATGGGCAATTTAGAATCACCAATTAACCTAACCCCACTAACTGCATGTGTGGGACTGTGGGAGGAAGCTGGAGGACCCACGCTGACAAGTTTTGGAACTACTGCTTCAGTAGCTATTGGTAGTAAGCCACTCCTATTTCCGTCTTTTCCTAATTGTGCTGTCATGAACTTTAACATTTACCTGAGGCCTGTAGAGTCTGAGATGCAGCTCTTGGGTTCTTTGCAATTTCTCTGAGCACTGCACGGTCTGACCTTGCGGTGAAGTGGACGTCCACTCTAGAGCACTTTGGTATACAGAGGAGTTTGTGGTCGACTCAATGGCTGCAAGGCGCTCAGGTCCTGTGGCCTTTATCTGCTGCTCTTGAGGGACACATTATCAACAGATTTAGATGATATTCAGCTTTATTTCTCATCACAGTCAGTGCAGCTAACAGATTACCTTGGCCTCTAGAATGCTTTATTGTTACGAGGTACCATTTTTTATAGTTTAGTACTGAAAAGAGAGGTTCTGATGGTGGTTTCAGAAGATGCTGAAACCACCATGCTTCGGGCAGTCTTGCAAGTTATTTGTTAAAAAAGCTTCTTCACATTCAGGATCCAGTTTAATATTTTCATTCGTGCACACAGAGCGTTGCACATTTGGGCTCCTGTCTATACCTCCTTTACCCAACCTCACTTACTTAGAACAAATATGCTAAATTTACATGCTTAGAGACTCGTGTTGGTGAATTCTTTTAAAAGGACAATAAAAACATTTGTTTAGATTCGTGCAGCAGATTTGTTTTTTTCCTGTATTTACTATGTATTCTTAATATACATGTACATTGTGTGCTGCTGTTAAATACATGTTAAATTTATGTTTTATTTAATGTGCATTTTTTTTTCATTTCTGCATTGATTTTGATTCCACTCTGTATGCTTCATAATGGCTCCTGCAAAGCACACTGTGACATTTGCTGGTGGAAAGCGCTTTATAACTATATAAATACAGTTTTTATTTTTCTGTGCTACCTGTAAAAGCGACTTTAAGTCAGAGTCTGCTTTTCTTTTCCTTTTTATTATTGCCACTATCTAATTCTTCCTGGAATTTGTGAGTCATATTAGGTAGCTACGACAACTGTGCATCTAAATTTGTCTTTACACAGTAATTTCACTGCTTTCCAGGAAATTGCTGTTTTATTTAACAATACTGTCCACATATATGCTTTCATGACAGTGGGGTAATGAGGTTTCTGTGTGCTTCTGCTCAGTCATTAAACAACAATTCTGTCTATACATTAGGGCTCACTATTCCGAGTGACAACAGGGCATAATCATCATCTCTACGGTTAGGAAAATAGAGCTTGTCACATTAATTTGAAAATACTCTATGGACTCTACTGGGTGTCTACATTCTCATTATTGATGAGGTATCCTAGCCACGTCTGTCGTCTCGCTGTTCTAAACAGGAGCTCAGCTGTGCAAAAGGAAAATCAAGAATTTTTCCAAACTTCACTTTGCTACACACAGTGTGAACTTTATCCTTTGCTGTGAGCTGTCACAAAGCCCCAAAGTGTTTGTCATTTTCTGTCAAGATACAATGAACTTACATCTGCAAACTGCATAATTAAGCAAGATGAATTTTTTCTTTTTTCTTTTTTTTTTTTAGATCCAGAATGACAGGATGCCCCGCAGAAGCACCACTCATGGGGGTCACACAGGGTTCAAGCCAGTAACTGTGGCTGTATTGCTGACTCTAATGCTCCTGGTGTTTCTCCAAATTTTAAATGGAGTTTTATCCATTTAGTGTGAAAACTGACATTTGCACACATACCGGGGGATGAAGCTCGTGCATGTGTGCAAATTGTAACCTCATCATTAGTCTAATAGCGTGGCTCACCTAACTTTGCTGTGGCACACAGGCTGCTTCTTCCTCATCCCTCGGTGTTAGTTTAAGTGGAAAATCCTTGACCTGGGTCATTACATCTGCCCCTTCTTTATTACACGAGGAGATTAAAGAAAGACTTTTTAATTTGGCACTTTCTGTGTATTAATGAGGATCCAGGTACCATCGTATAGGCAGGATAACTATTTTTGCCATTAATAAATCACAGTGCCTTTTATTAATGCAAAGATCAGACTTTGATGAAATGTTTCTTTGTAAAAGATGGACTCTAAAACCTTGAACACATCACTTTCTCTACTGTAACAATAGTCCCGATGGCATCATTGCCTTATACTGGAAGCCAAGGTGACACACACGAGATAGCTGAGTAGGATTACACACCAACACTGGGTGGTGGTTGAGCACTGAGCCTATCATCGCCCTCTATTGGCGATGAACCGTTTATTACAGGATTACAGCAGTCCCATTTACATGGACAGAAACACATTACATGTAGTTTGGCTATGGCTGATAGAAATAATAAATGAAAATAATAAGCTACCTCTAAATATACGTTTCTCTATACTTAGAAGACATAAAAAACAATTAAAAAATGTGTAAACTGTGTAAACTTTTTTTTCATTGGAAGACTACATAATTTTTTATATTTAACCATCAGTTTTATGCCACTCAGTTTCGGCTTATGATGCATTTGTGACCATTAAATATTTTCTACTTACCTAAAATTATGGAATGAAGTTGTTTTTATTTCATTAGTATTATGGTAAACTGACACTGTTTGTTGCCATGTGAGGAATTGCACGGAACTCCAAATATGGAAGGCTCAGTGTTTATTTACCAGAAGAGAACAATAGGAGAATATGCTGCGTGGGAAAACAGCGACTCTTACGCTTTGTCAAACTGAGCTGGCGGGATGAAGACTGTTGTGTTTTTATGGGGGATTTGGATGAGGATAGGGATGGGGGCGCTCGTGCCAGTGCGCACATGCGCATTCGGTGGGAAACACGATTGAAAACGGGCAGCTATGCCGCGCGGTGCAGAAAACGGGCTGGACGCGTCCGCTTGGAACAACGGCCGGTGTACCGGAGGACTGACCCGGGGACTGTGGGACCAGGAGGCGCCTGAGAGGCGTTAACAGCGATTCTTTCCCCGGGGACAACCTCCTCCTGAAACCGCAGCGGGTGCGAACGCTCGACGAATCCGCTCATTCTCCCTTTTCTCTCTCCCATCCTCTGCTTTCGGCACCGCAAGAGAGACACCGAGAGACCAGCAATGTTGCTGCCAAATGTTTAGGATTTATTCCCGCTGCCCGCTTTCTTTGTATCGACTGTAAATAAAACTGAACACAGACCGTAAGCTCCAACAGCGGGGTTCACTATGGTTTTATTGGCGCTCCGCAGTAGGAGATGTCTTAATAGCTGCTGTATGGGGACGTTATGCTTGCAGTTGTTGCTGTGGATTTTATGTGCCGTGAACGGAGAGGAGCAGTCGTTCAGTGTAGAGGTAAGACCAGGACCGTTTTTTTGTTGACATCCCAGCGTTTTCCTGCAGAAAAGAGCTTCACTTTTTTTTTTTGTTACATTGTATTATTTTGTCCTCATTTAAAAGTATAAAGTGTTAGAGTTACACTGTAACTCGTGTCCCTTCTGTGTTGATGTTTCACCAACCACAACAACGGAGTCTTTGTGAGATGCCCAGCTGGGTTGTAGCTCTACCCAGTTCCTTAGCCCGCTTTTAGATAGTTTATTTTCCCCCCAAGGAATATACATTTCTGAATGGAAATGCAGGATGTAAAAACCTTATTTGCCTCAAAGCCTGTGCTTGTTTGTGTTCTCAAAGTGCTGAAACATTTAAGTAGAAGCAAAAAAATGTGGGTTACTTTAATCTCAGTGTAGTCATTCAGTAGTGCAGGTTATAAATACGTGTCCACTCTTATCTCTCTGTGTAAACAATGTATAACCCCGTGATTTAAAACTAAGCCAGCATCAACACAAATGTCAGAAGTGAAAACATGTGAGATCTTTTGTTTTAGGGGCTTTTTGGACATGATAACCTCCACTTTACAGCATTGCAAAAAAAAAGAAAAAAAAAAGCAACACATGCTCTAAGGCTTAACTCTGCAGGAAGGAGATCTTATGGGGTCACAGGCAACAATGTGGGCAGCCAGATGAGAATTTAACAAAGCAAAGAAGGCTTCTTTACAAAGGCAGCTTGTATTCTGAAATGATCTCCCAGCTTAATAGGTAGTTGAAAGTCTTCAGGCTACAAGTGTTGCTCCAATAAACCCTGACTTTCAGAATCTCTCCTAATTCTTCTTGTGGTGTTTCTTTGAAGAGCGTGCAGAACTAAATTTGGGGGTTTTGTCATGCACATTTATGTATTTTACAGCTCCTTTTATACCCAGAGAAAACTGTTACACTGCACTCTACAACCCTATCCTGTCTGTCTCTCTCTCTCTCACACACACACACACACACACACAAGCACATAAAGACCCCGCACAGGAGCATCCTGGCATGTGTACTGACAGTCGTTCAAGTCCCACATCCACATTTCCACATGATTTGCAAGCTTGGCATGCCAGAGGCAGAAAGGCAGCAGTTTTAGTCCAGATGCTACAGGTTATTCAGTTAACATGGCCAAGCTCACATGACAGAAGGAGGGCGCGAGTCAGAAAGATGTGAGGAGATTTGTTCGTAGTATTTAATTAAGATTACTGGACTCTCTTTATTTTCTCTGTGTCTGTCTGCTGGCAAAACCCATGCTGCTCAGTACTAGTTAACCTGATGAAAAATGCAACATCGGTATTAACAACAGCCTTCTCTCGTGGAGCATTCCCTTCTCCCACATCATCCACCTCCACTTGAATCTTATATCCACCTCCAGCCTTTGCAGCTCATATTTCTTTGTGTCGCTGAATTGCGAAAACGGGCATGGCACTCTCACTTGTACTTTTAGAAATCTCCCAACTGTAGTAAGTGAGTCTGAGACATCCAAATGGCCTGCAGCCGATAAATATTTTGACTTTGACAACCTAGAAATAAACGCAGCAGCATCAGTGTGCATATTTTAGCATGTGTAGGAGCAAAAGATAAAATGTGTTGAATGTATGTCGCTGCCAGCCCCCTGCTGCGCCTGCTGTGTAAAGATACCACTGAGCTCACACTTGTCAGCATGTAAAATCCTGCCTAGAGAATGTTGAACTAAATGTGTATGCTTACAGGAGTTTGATATCTATGATCGCTGTGTTTTTTCAGCTTCCTGGCATGACAGCACGTGTGCAGGATTGCAAAGCCTCCATATGTTCCCATTCATTTGTTGGCGAAAAGTGGGCTTCTCACTGTAATACGAGACATTTGCGGCCCCTAATTTAGCTGTCGTCTTTGTCGTGAGGGGAGAGAGGTGTCGAGGCTGCCGGAAAGCGCGCTTCTTGCATTTGCACTCTGCTCTGCACAAATTGACGCGCCCTGTAAAGGGAGTTTGAAGGTTTAAGCATGAGGTTGGCTTTAAACTGACAAGCTGCTTCAGTGGATATGTCCAGCACAGGAGAAAGGAGCAATTAATGAGGGTGAGGAGGTGCAAGAAATTTAATTTGATCCTAAGGGGTATTTAAAGCAGGGCAAAGTCACATTAAAACACATGTTATGCAGTAAGTGCAGCCCCACTCCAGCCTGGTAGAATTAGGTTGCAGTTAGACAGCGATAACTGATGTCTGCAATCTTTCTAAACAGTTTCTGTTTGGAGACTGAGCTGGTTTAACTGGAGCCACTCACTGAACTTGTTAGGACTGTGTTTATACTGTGTATGTGTTTGTCTCTCTCCCTTCCCACACCAAATGTTCTAGAGAGTAGACATGGATGAGAATTTCCTCTAATTAACAGGTGTGGTTTGAGGTGGGAGGTCATCCCGAATCTGCCCTGTGATTACTGGTCAGACTGCGGTCTTTTAGAAAACCTCACCCTTTTGGATGGCAGCTTTAGTGCCGACCTCCTGGATTTGACTTCACGGCCGAAGTCTCTGTAACGCCTCTGCTCCCCGATTGTTTCTCCTGTTTCCTTGCTTTGGATTACATTTTTTACAGGAAGAACAGCCTGTCACTGGGCGATAAAACAGTAATTAATAGGAACGTGTAACACCTCACTTCAGCACTATACATGTCTACTGCAGAAATATTTCTGAAAGCTCTTCAGCTTTTGTTCATCCGATTGTCTCCCCCTGTAGTAATTCTCTCTGCAAATTGGACAGCCTCAGTAACAATGGCACAGGCACGACTTAATTTTATTTATCGCCTTGTGAGTGTTATTTTCTGTTTCAATCCATATTGATTTTATATGGAGAGGCTAACGGTTTTGTGTGACAGTCAGTTAAGTGCTTTCTCTGCAAGGCGTCATGCTGTAGGTGGGCTGTGCAAGCAGTTGATCTATCTCAAGTTATTTTTATCATTAGCTCTTATATAACGCAGAGTAATTAAAAGAGAGATAATGGAGGATTAATCTTTTTTTTCTTCCGCTCTGTGTTTGACAGTGTTAGACAGTTAGGGGGAGAATTTTAACTTAATATTTCATAAGAGTTTTCTCCGCTCAGTGCCGCAAACACACGGACATGCTGAGCTGTGCTCAGCCATGCTCCCAGTTTGTCTGAAGTAGAGCTGCACAGATCGATCAACTGGTTTTCAGCTGATTGGCCGAGATAGATGACTCGCTCATCGGCCTTGGATATATCTGATTGCGTGCTGATCTTTTAAACCATATCCCAAAATGTAACTACACTGGAGATTGGAAAAAATATGATTCAATTTTCACTGGTATCTGTATTCTTTGAAGATCACCTCCTGCCCTATCCTGCCCTCAAATGACTGTGCATAGTTCTGGTAGACTTGTTTCATTCTAGCTGCACAGTTTGCCCTGAACCTCATTTTTCTTTATTAATTTAAAGGAGTTCCACCCAGAACGGCTGTAGTTGAAAATGGCTGTTTGTACTGTCTCACAGATGTTTCATCGGTCTTTCTCTTTGTAGTTATCCATGTGTTCTTTCTGTCTTCCTGTTGTTTAATGGTGGTCAGCAAACAGCGTCACTCTGCATTACTACCACCTTCTGGTGGTAGTGCATAACATCTTACCTGGTGCAAGAAGAAGCAAAGTAAAGTATATCATTTAGACAAAAAAAATAGTTGCATGAAGTATTTTTTTTTTTATAACTTGGTGGTTATTCAAAAATCATGCAGTGACTGCGGTTGTTTTGCTTGGTAGCAGCATGCTGTGCAGTGTTTAATTTGAAGTTTCCATTGAAGAAAGCTTACAAAAAAGACTGTGTGCCCTGTCAGTTACAGTTACGGTTCTTAGAAAAGCAGAATTTTGCAGAGTTCAAACATTGGAACATTTGCTCCGGATTTTGAATACTTTGAATATGTTTATATGAACTTTGAATCTCTATAAAAACATGAATATATTCATCTTTAATGTTTTGGTTTCCCATGTGTCCAAAAATGGTCTAATCACTTCAAATTTTAATTGTATTGCTCACAAGTATTTCTGTGTTCTGCGGTTTAGATTTGATCCTCTTAGAGCACAATTATAACGATGTGGATGCACTGAAGCCTCATGAGCATCACACTACCTTGGTTACACTCAGTGTTTCACTGGGAGGCATCAGGTGCAGAGCTGCGCTGTGAGTGTTTGAAGTGTTTGAATCATGCCACTGTGCTCGCCAGAGACAAAAAGAAGTTGCTTAGTCAGAGATAATCTGCTGTACAACAAAGACAGCACAAAGTTGTACTCCCATCTGTTAACACTTCCTTTCTCAGATGGATGAATGAATTAATAAAAGGTGGTTTGACTAGACTTTGCTGGCTGTCGGTTGTGATTATTACCTCCAGCCAAGAGTTTTATCGGCTCGCTCTGTTTGTCTGTCGGTGAAGGATCTTGAAAGAGCAGATTTTCACGAGGCAAAGTGAAATTTTGTTACGCAACGACAGACATGATATTTGATATATCAAAAATACTGACTTATGACCATTCATTTTGTATTTCATAGCGTGTCGTGATAGATGACACATGCCCCGGGACATGCCAAGAGAAAAAGTAGCATGCTAGAAGTTTTCTGAGTCTTCGATGATGGTTCCATCACTTCTGTGACTGGAACTGAACAATTTGATGACCAGTATTGGTGTTGCAGCTGGGTGGGACTGTGAAGTTGAGTATCCATAACAGCCAAAAATGTTGTTTAGTCAGAGCCAGGCAGTAGTAGTGCTGCTAGGCATTCTTTATGCTAATCTAAGCTTATTTAATGGACAGAGCACAAGAATGGCATCACGAGTTCTCATGCAACTGTGGCAACAAAGTGTGTTTGACAATCTATCCCTTGAGCAAATTGTAGGTAAATAAACTATTACCATAAGACTCTTTGCATAGCTATGTAGGCAATGTAGCTGCTTTCAGCACTGGGCTAATGCCAGGCTCAGTGCTGCCCAGTGCAAACTACTCAGCGCTGTTGTCAATATGTGAGGAATGGGAGAGCTTCATCCCCTGTCTCAGCTCATGTTACCAGTTGGCATGCTCAGCCCCTGAGTGGCATCTGAATAATGGAAAACAATTGATGCGAATGTGTGAGGATGTGTGTGTGCGCTCTTGTGGGTTCTCTCACGTTCATTTGAAGTGTATGTGTGCGTTCACTTCCCTCAGTCCTGCAGGTCACAGAGAGAATTTATGTTTTAATATAAATGTGTGCACTAGAAAACAGTGTTAACAGACCTCATTTGCTATTTTTGGTGATAACTGCTCACTGGCATGGTGGTTTTTTTTTTTTTTTGTTCCCCAAGACACATTTCCCAGAATTTGCTTGGCAGTCAAGCAGTGTGCTTAGTACTTTGGTGTGTTTTTCCTTGAATTTACTGTTAATGAAGGTTGAATGTTTCTTTACTTTTCCTGCGCCACGGTGGTTATCAGCATTGATATTAACAACTTAACTACACAATTCTCCAAAATAGCCCCAAATTGAAAACGCATCACGTCCTTTGCAGCAGAGGCTTTGTGCTCCATCAGCGACTGGGCTTTTACTTGCATGGAAATATAGCCAGCTATTCCTTCACAATTTATCTTTAACAAAGTCGATATTAAATTGTTGCTGTTGTTTCCCTGCAGCCATATTTTCCTCCTACATACAGTACACTTAGTGTGCATGAGCTCACCTCCTGTGTCTGAGTGCATGCAGGCATATTTATGAGTGTATTTATATTGGTGCGCTTCGCCCTCGTTTCTCACTGAGCAATCATATGGATTTCACACACACACACAGCACTTCTTGACGTCATTTGGCTTTGGTAAGAGAGCAGATTTGTGAGCCACTGGGGTGTCTGTGTCAGTCTGTTCACCCAATCCTTGAGAAATACAACAACACCTGCACAGACATAAATGATTCATAATCACATACACACACAGACACATGCACCTGACTTTCTCTGAGCAGCCACTTGTTATTATGTTTTGTTCAAAATTTTTCTCTGCGTGTCAGTCTCCCTCATTCTAAGACATATCTTTGGTCACAGCTTACTGAGCTGTTAAATCTTTAATGTCACTAACAACAGCAACATTAGATGGTGCCAATGGGGCATCACGTGTAAGTCTGTCAATTAGGCTTTTGACAAACGCTCAGGGGTGTGTGTCTGTGTGTGTGTGTGTGTTTTTAAACGCTGCACAGTTTTGTGAGTCATGACAACTGTTTCAATCTGTTCCTGCGTGAATATAATCACATTTTACCGTGTTTGAATTAGTGATTATGCTTCATCCCAGAATTAACGTACACTGAAACCTGAATATCAAACAGCCTTATGGAGGTTTTTGGTTTTTAGGATTGATATCATACTGCAGCTCCTGTCACATGCCATAATCTTGACATTTCTTGCTGTCATTTTCCATTATCTTAAGTCATTAAAATACTTTGACAAACTCCCAAAAGATTATCCACTCAAAGCCCGCTGTTCTGATCAGTATGTATGATCAGACTCTGACATTTTTCCATGACATTTGTGTGACATTTCGTCCTAATGGGGCCACTGAGAGGGTGGACATGGCATGCATAAAGCCATTGGGTGTGTGTGTGTGTGTGTGTGTGTGTGTGTGGGTGTGTGTGTGGGTGTGTGTGTGTGTGTGTGTGTGTGT
>JAVDPK010000741.1:211146-226770 GCA_034780415.1 Cichlasoma orientale
TGTGTGTGTGTGTGTGTGTGTGTGTGTGTGTGTGTGTGTGTGTGTGTGTGTGTGTGTGTTTGTGTGTGTGTGTGTGTTTTGTTTTTTTCCTCATAATGTGACAAGGGTGAAAAAGAAATGCACTCACCGTGAAGAAGTGTGCAGGGAGGTGAGGTGAGGCCAGGTTCTTCTCGCATCTGAAGCATGAGAGAAATCTACTTCAAAGTAAAGTGAAATCAAGTGTGGAGAACCCAAAAATAGGCACTGATGCATTTCAGAGATTTTAGCCTTCATCAGGGCACTGCTGGTTGACTCCTTAGCCTTCCACTTCAAGAGGGACTTGATTTCTGAAGAAGTTTAACCTCATTATAGCGCTCACTGCCTTCTGCTTTCAGGGTGCACTCAGTACTTTTAACAACATTATTGTTAGATCACACTGGAGCTGTTGCTGTCATTTTAATGCTTGGCTGGTTTAAATCAGTTGAACCCCAGTGTTTTGTTAGAGCTGGGGTGAATGCTTAAATTGATTTGCCAGGTATGATGATTAATTCCAGTTAGTTTGTGGTGAAAATAGTGAAATTAATTATAGTAATTTTTAAAAATGATTAAAAAAATGACTTCTGTACAGTTCACTAAATATAGTTACAGTCTAAAACCCCTTTGGGGTTGTGCCAGGATGGGCAGACTGTGAAATCAAATATGCAGTTCTACCTGTGGTGACGTCCCCTTGTGGCAAGGGAACAGCTGAAAGTATCTTGCTTGCTAGTATTGTAATATTTAATATATTGTAATATTTTATAAAGATGGAAAGACAGCAGTATCAAAGTTGACTCTCATTAGTGTGGCAGATGCAGTAAATGTGCAATAAATGTAGCTAGCTTGTCTTAGATTAGGGATTGACCTTTTGTTAGCTTGGTGTTAGCAAGGTCCAGTTCAGTAAATTAGCACTAAATTAGCTGATTAGCACAGAGTCGTTATGAAGGGTGGAATTAGCTATATGGACTGCTGAGGGGATCTATTTGAATTGACTCCCTCTTGGAGACTGCCTCAAGTGGCCTTTAGGGGAACTGCACTCCACTTCTTTTTATTAGCCACTTGGGCATTTTCAGCAGACAGTTGTAGAAGACACTTTTCTTTGTGCAAAAGACATGCGGAAGGGTATATTTATCGCAATTTGGAAATCCCCTCAATGCTCCAGTTATTTCCTTGGATTTCTTTTATACCTGCCCTTTCTTGAGTTCCCTTTGCAAACCCTAAATGGGCAAGAATGAAATTGTGTTGATGCATCCTTTTCTGCTCAGATCTGGGGAACGGAACTGCAGATGTGTTCATGCTTTTACTGTCTTCTGCTGATTTGTCCTGAGCTGTATTTCTACCTACTATCCCTGCCTGTGGCTATAAAAAGTATGGTTACTATTCTGTGTCACTGCTATTAGACTGACAAGGATTCCAAATTGCAACTTTATTGAACAGAGCCATCTATGCTCACAAACTCCCTCGTTATCCATTTGCAGAGAGCAGGATGGGGAAGAGTTTCTGTCTTATTGAATAAAGGAGGCTGTCAAAGTGGAGCCTCCTGCTCTCAGGAACCCTTACATCGGCAGAACCCCGGGAACCATAGATCACAAAGGGAAAGAATAAATCGATGAGGATGAGAAGTGGGCAGCAAAGAGGAAGGATAATGAAAGAAAACAGAAAGAGATGAGGACAGATCGTAGAGTGAAATGTAGAAAAAGCCAAGAGCTCGGCACTGATTCAGCAGAGCGCTTTTTTAGATCTGCTGTTTCTTTTTTCTCTCTGATTATAAGATCTCCATCGTGAAGGTGGTAAAAGTCAGCTCTGCCAGTGGAGTGTTTATTATACACCGTATTGCCAAAACTATTCGCTCGTCTGCCTTCACGTGCCTTCAAAGTGTGTTTGATCAGACGTCTCAGCTGTGATACGCTCGGTGTTAACCAGCTAGTCACGGCAAGTAAGGGTGACAGGTGTATCGGCAACGATCACCCGGTGTTAAAGGGTTAATAAGATGTCGGCCCAGCCTTTGCAGCTATAACAGCTTCAACCCTTATGGGAAGGCTTTCCACAAGAATTTTTGACTGTTCTTCCAGAAGCGCATTTGTGAGGTCAGACGCTGATGTTGGATGAGAAGGCCTGGCTCACACTCCACATTAATTCATCTCAAAAGTGTTCTGTTGGGTTGAGGTCAGGACTCTGTGCAGGACAGTCAAGTTCTTCCACACCAAACTCACACATCTATCTCTTTATGGACCTTGCTTTATACATTGGTGCGCAGTCATGTTGGAACAGGTAGGGGACTTGTTGCACAGGTGGCATCCGGTACCACTAGAAATCACTGAGCTCCTGAGAGCGACCCATTCTTTCTCAAATGTTTGTAGAAGCAGTCTGCATGCCTAGGAACTTGGTTTTATACACCTGTGGCCATGGAAGTGATTGGAACACCTGAATAATTTCATTAATTTGGATGGGTGAGCGAACACTTTTGGCAATATAGTGTAGCTTCAAATTCTGCAATATTGGAAATATTTGCATTAATCCATACTTCTGCTTCCTCTATCTTTAACGTCTCTCCCAGAGAAGTCACATAAAGTTTGGCATGGTGATGGAATTAAAGATCAAAGTCTTGGATTCAATCTTTGAAAGTGTGTGCAGTATTAATAAATTTGAGCCTTGAGCTCGTGCTTCTCTTTGATTCTTGTGTTGCAGCATGTGGATTTTCGTTCTGAAAGTGCAACTGTGGCAACTTTTGTTTGACTGTGGAAGTTTCTGATTTTCAGTGTGAACGATGACATAGGAAAATGCAGCAGCAGTTTGAGGAAAAGCTTTGAAGTGATCTGAGCCTATCTGCTTCATATAGAGTACTTGACTGATCACAAAAAGTTGGTAAAGGTGAGCTGTGTACAGCAGCCTTTTGAACTAAAACTGCAACAAACACAAGCTGGAGTGTCCGCTTTGCAAGCCTGCTTTGCAGAGCTGCATTTTGGTTATCCTCCCAAATGTTGCAGTAGAAGAGACACGACGACCAGAATGACTCGACTGACTGCGTTTGCTGTCAGTGTGGAAAGTTTCATTGGAATTACTGGCTGCCCTCGTCTGCTATATTCAGCCTTTTGTGCTGTCTTGCTGTTTCCCTGCGGTGCTGTATATAAAGAACCAGTATGACAGCTACACCCTCCACATCCTGCCTCCGTGTCTCATTCTCATATGGGACATCGAACAACCCTTTACCCCCCTGCACGCTCCAATATCCTCTCAATGTCTGAGTGATAGACAGAACAACCGTCTCAGCTTTCTGTCTCTCTGATAGCTCATGATAGCTGCAATATCTCAAAGCACAAACACATCACTCAGTGCTTGCATCCAACACTTAAACAAAAAAAAGCTTGTTTTCTTTGCAGCTTTTCATTTACATAATCATCTCATAGCTCTGTAAACATAGATGACATCCACACACCAAATGTTAGTCACAAATTGACAATTTCTATATGTTCTGGAACATCTCAGTTTCAGAAGTAAATATTTCCTCTGGGAAAATGAGTACATAGGCCTCTGTAGTCTCTTTTATCTTGGGGAAAATGTGCTCAAACTTTTTCAAAACCCATCTAACCGACTGCAGCTCGTGTCAAATTAAAATATTTCTCTACTGGTGAAATCAGGTTTTACAGTAGAATCGTTAGAACTGCAGGCAAAAAAAAAAAAACAGCATTCTGCTACAAATACGCAGTGCCACGTCTGAACTGTACACTTTTCATCTGTATCTTCTATTTTTTTCTGTCTCCCTTTTCACCCGAAAAGCACTCGGGAATTCACCAGGGCAGTGGTTATAGGACAGAGCCAAAGTTTGGTTACCAGGGGATGAGAGGGAGGGACTGAGATGATTACAGGACAAGAAAGATTAAAGTAGACATTGGGAGGAAAAGAGAGTGCCATGAGGTGGAGAAGCTCTGGGAAAAACAAATGCATAGAAAGAGAAGATCTTACAGCGTTTGATACTTGTGATGTCTGCTGCGTAACAGAATTAGGTGACTGCATAACGTGGCTTGATATGTAATCAGATTTACAGCCATAAACGTGGAGTGACAGATGTGAACGTCTGTATAACCTCCTCTGTGTGTGCGTGTGCTGTTAGAGTTACTGTACTAGATTCAATTTTAGTTAAAAAACCTGACACACATTGTAATGTCATCACCCACCCACTCACGGTGAGGGGAGGAGGAGAGTGTGGATGTTTAAGAAAGGCTGCAGAAAATGCGTGAAAAGCACCAAAGCACCCAGCAGAGAAAGATAAGAAAATGAAGGAAGGGAAAGGTGTATGAAAGAAAACATACAAAGAGAGGTTTGGGGGTTTTAGGGATGGATTTGGAAATGCGAATTATGATGCAGGCATAACATTTTGACATCTGCCACACTGATGAGAGCTGAGTTTGATTCTGTTCATGTGCCTTACCTGAAGGTCTCAGTAGGCAGAGAATCGGGGATTTGTCAATGTGCCAGTCACAACACAGACAAACTCCGGCTTAGTTCAGAGTTTATGCTTTAATGAAAAACCATTTTAACTCAGGATTTTTAATGTTATTTATATAGTAATATAATACAGAGATATATTAGTAACTGGATTCCTCATTTACTCTGTTAATATTTTCCTTTCATGGAACTATTTGGGGATCAGTTCAGTGAAAGTAGAAAGTTTGAATTTGGTTAGGTTTGCGGACCAGCTGTGACCCAACTGAAAGATTGTATTAATTAAGAATTTATAGAGTAAGTTTAACAATTAAGAACATCATTTCCACATATTTTAATCAGTATTATTTCCAGTTTCTTGCCCAGTTTTCCATTCTGATAAATTATTAAATGATGAAACTCTGGAATTCAGAATAACAAAGTAGAAGGAAAACAAAGGAAAGCTATTTTTTTTAGTTCACTGTTTTGTGAAGTTACTCCCCTTTGTTGACAGATAGGGGAGAAAAACAATGCTATATATAGTAAGTCTACAGCTGGCAGTGGTTCAGTTAGCTTAGCTTAGCTTAGCATGAAGACTGGATATCAAAAAATTTCATCAGACATAAAATCCAAACAAAATGACTGTAATGTAAAACAGGCCTCATGTCTCCATAAACATGCATGTAGCTGCCCTGTAACAATAAAGCAGTTGCTGTAAGATGGAGCTAATAAAATATGGTCTGGTTACAGATTTTTTTGGGATTTGATTGGTAGAAGTATTTCTCATGCATCCTTTGAAATGATTGGGGGGGGGGGCAGGTAAATTTCAGGGAGGGGCCAGCGCCACAGTGGGCAATTAATTTTCCCAAGGGGCCACATGAGAAACTGGGACTGTTGTGGAGGGCCACACCAATAAGCTGATCTCACTTCTGTTCAGTGAAAGCACAGGCAATATCTGGTCTTAACCCAAGCTAGGCGAATCACCTTCCAGTTGCAGCTTCTCTTAATGGACAAGCATGATGTAGTTTCAGCTTGCGGGTTCTTCTTGCTCATGAGATTCATCCTCAGTTACCAGTAGGGGACCCCCCGCCCCCCAATATTTTCATTTGTGTTGCCTCCGCTTGTTTGCATGCACTATTTATGAGGCCACTCACATTCTCAGCTAGCTTCTGCTTTGTGCAGTTATTGTCTTACCACTTGCCAGCACACCTACCTGCAGTGTTCAGGCACCTGGGCATCCTCTTGGTGCATGTAGATGTTTTTTATTTATTGTCCTCATTTGCATGTTAGATGAGTGACATCTTCAGTAAAAGGTTAACTTCTCTGCAGAAGCGAGAACAACAAAGATAGTCATCTTCTCGAGAGCCATGTATTTGATCTAGTTTGTATCACTGCTACAAACAGCCTATAAAATAAGTTTCAAAAGAGCTCATTGCTGCTGCTTGGATGTGAAGTTCAGTCACTGTAACCGAAGCTATAGACTCGCATTTCTTGCCTTTTATTGCATTCTCCTCTCGCTCGCACTCCAGGCTTCCCTCCCTGTTTAGTAAATTTCATTCTCAGTGTGTATGCTATCCTGAGCAGCAGGCCTCCATGATGACTGAAGCAGCTTGAAAACACTGTGCACGAGAAAGGCGCTCAGGTTTCACAGCACAGTGTTGCTGAAAGAGAAATAAGAAGGTCTGAGGCAAATACGCAGGCCGGCAGTTCTGAGTTCACTGGGTATTTGAGATTCCAGGCCAGTGTTGTGTTGTTTCACTTTCTCTACTCTTCAAGCAAAACAATTTAGCTCCCGTTTTATTGTTGGCTTTGTGTTACGATATGCAGCAGTTGGCAAATCTCTTTGCCATTTTTATGATGAAGACTGAGCGTATACAGAGAGGCTGGGACTATCCAAATCCCTAAAGCCTCTTCTGTGTGAAAGCCCAGCCGATCCCCCTTCTCCTGCTTGGTCCAAAGATCTGAGCTGTGATTCCCTCTGGCAGGATTTTATAGGGACACTCAAAGCTTTATTACACCAAAGCCCTTTCCAGACAAGTAAAATGACATGATAACGGATGACATTCTGCTCTATAGACTGGTATAGAGATTTCTTCCTCTATACTTATGCCCTTTTACAAATGCCTTTTCGGATAGGTCCTTGGACCTGTTACTAGCTGATCTTTGCTCTGTGTAGCTTAATGCAGAGTTTTACCTTGATGACATTTAAATGTTGTTCTAGGTGGTATGCAGTGGGCTTTCTGTTTAAAATGCTTCTCATGCAACCCCCCCAAAAAAAAACTACACTATAAATTTACTTGTAGAAACTTAGGACTCGCACTTCAGCACTAGTGGCTCTGCACTGCTCAGCTGGACAAGGTGCGGGTGAAGTGTCTTGCCACAGCGGAGGCGGTTAATGAGCTTTATAGCTGTTGGAAGAGCCAAGTTTGATATTTCCCCTCGTTTTCAAACTTTACGCTAGACTAAGCTGCCTCCTGACTTCAAATGCCTATTTCTGATTTTGAGCTTCTGCTTAGCTCCAATCAAAAAAGTCACCAATCTCAAGTCTTTGCATATTAGTCCCTCGACTTTACAATGATGTCTAACCTTTTCCTCCTTGTTTCCTTGTTTATAGGCATGGCTCCAGAGGTATGGCTACCTCCCTCCTGCAGACCCCAGAATGTCAGTGCTGCGTTCTGCCCGAGTCATGCAGTCTGCTATCGCTGCCATGCAGCGCCGCTACGGCCTAAATGTCACAGGGACGCTGGACAGCAACACTATAGAGTGAGTCACACACTTTTAAAAATACCCTTAAAGATACCACAGCTATGTGTAAGGTTCAGGATTTATTCAGAAAATAAGAAAACATGGGTGGGAGTAGAACAGGAAGGGGCTGAGTGTAAAATTACAGCTACAGAGAAGCTGTTGTGTTTGTTTTGGTCATTTCTTGTATTAGCCTACATGCAAGTAATTACTGTGGATATGTTGAATTGCTCGGGTGGCTAATAAAATATTACTGTTACATCTGTGTGGTGATTCTCAGATATTTTTGGTTATTGCTTCAAAACAGATTGATTTTTATGATTTGATAAACAGTCCCCGACTAAATCTAAATTCACTCAGGGCCTCGGGCATAGGTAGATGTTTTCCTAATTTGTGGAGGGAAAACATCACACCACTATGTTGCTCTTATAGTATTTTTTTAAGTTTCACAGTTCACAGTTTGAGTGAGCTAGACATTTTCAAAACTGGAGGTATAAATTATTTGTGCTTCATTTAGCGCCTGTGTTGCATTTTGAAGGGGAACTGAGTTGTTTTGCCAGACGCAAAGTTACCCCAACATAGACTAAGTGGGGCTTTTTAATTTGATCAAAGCAACTTTTTGGGAGAGTACACCTCCGATGTCAGATCAAAGCCTGCAGAATGCCTTAGTAATAATAGACAGTGGAAGAGACAGAAGAGCTGGGACAGTGTTTGGTGTGTCCTCATCAAACCTCAGCCCAGCAGCTACAAGCAATCAAGCGGGACATGTTGGTTTAGATAAAAAAAAATAAAAAATAGAAAGACTTATTGTTATATTGTACGTTGTCTGCACACAGGAGTGTAGTCGAGTGAAAACCCACCTGGGGCTTTCATAAATCTTTAAAGAAATGTTTTTAAATTATGCATCACATTGAGAGCGGTAGCGGCACGAGGGTACAGATCAGCCATGTTTTTAAACCAAATGTAGTCCAGGCTTTACCCTAGTTTAACCTCGGTGCCTTATACCTGCAGATCACTAAAACAGTGCTCACTGACATTTGTCCACACCAATGGCGAAATACCATCCAAGCTACACATAGCAAACGAGCTCACAGTGGCCACTGAACTGTAATGTGGCAATGTGGTGGCCAGCGATGTGAATGCAGACTAACAGCTGTCCAACCGCTGGGCTGAAACAGAGTGAAATATGATAAGCTAACAGTGTGTCTGTTTTTTCCCTTCTGCTTCTCTTGGTTAATGTAGGGATAACACAATAAGGTGAGGCACCTCTTTTGTACATTTAAATACATGTTTGCACTGTGTGGGAGTTATGATGTAGTCCATGTTTTCTTTTACCAACACTTTGTTATCTTTGAATTTCTTTTACATATAAATGCCCAAAGGGCTTCATGTTGAACCATTATGCATATCTGTTGAGTGTGACACTGGGTCAGAGTTGGCTTCTGTTCATCGTGTAAAGTCAGTGACATCACTGTTGACATAACCCATGTCCTCCTTACCTCTCTCTCTCTGCAGATGGATGAAGAAACCTCGATGTGGGGTTCCTGACCAAATAGGTGGTGTGTCCAGATTCAGTGTCAGGAAACGGCGGTACGCCCTCACGGGACAGAAGTGGCAACACAAACATATCACGTACAGGTGCGTGGATTCAGATTTAATGTACTGACACTTTTCTTCATCATAATACAGCTACCTAGCACCACAGCACGCACAGAAAAGACACCCCAGTCAACAAAGCAGGCCTGTGCTCACAAACAGGCTGGTGGGAGACAAAGAAACAGAAAAAGAATATTTTTTCTTTCTTGTATGTCTTCTGTTTTCTCATCTTTTATAAGCGCCTTCATTTCCATATTGATTGAGCTTTTGAACCCCCCCCCCCCCCCAAACGTTACCCCATTTCCGCTGACAGGAGCGCGATATTTGAACTTACATAATGGACACAAAGCTACAAAATCAAAGGTCAGCTAAAGTTCCACATCACTCAAAGCCTTAAACATCACATTAACCCACATCACGGGCCACGTCCTTCAAACTTCGCACTTCACTGGAGGAGCAGCCATACGCTGACAGAACATGCAGCACAAATGGGAAAAGAGTGTACGCGCACTGGTGACTTCACTGATTCCATAATTCACCAGCACATTTTTCTGGCATCCAGCTACATGAGTAATAATGTATAGGACAGCTTTCTGTGGTTATATAATATTTCTCTGTTGAGTTGTAGTGAGTAGCCCAGATTCAGTAATATTTCATGTGTGTTAGACTGTTGCTTGCCCCCAGCTCAATGTTTCATGGATAATCCTCAAGTAGTATGCTTGTTCTTTCTTTCTTTCTTTTTTTATTTTTGTATAAGCAGTATTTCCTACTAAATATAACCTATGGCTCAGTAACCTCGGGTAACCCTTTAAAAAAAAGAAAAGAAAAAAGAAACACTGAGATTGAGTTGACATTCGTTTCATGAGCATGTGGTGTATCTGCAATGACACCGATTTGAAACCAAGCAAATGAGGGGGTTCAATGCAGAGTGGAGGAGGAGGAGAAGGGTGGCAATGAGGAGAGAGGGAACAAAAGAGGAGAGAAGAAGCAGAGAGAGAAAAACATAAGCTCAGAAGGGAGGAGAAGAGAGGAGGAAACCCTGGTGGAAGGCAGAGGGTGCTCTCTGACAGATTAGGGTTATGTAATTGGATGGGAGCATTTTGAGTGTGTGTGTGCTTGTGTGTGGATATATATTTATATATATGTGTGTGTGTGTGTGTTTTGTACATAGATGTGTGCCTGGCCAGATGTCAGATGTGCCTGCAGCTGCTCCTTTTATCTCAGATTGGTGCAATGGAGGTAGTTGGAGAATGCAGCACAATCATCTAAAGATTCTTATAATCTGCTTAAATGTTGTGTGTGTAGTGTTACAGCAGGCCACCATATTTTAAATCTGGTTCAAGTATCAAAATCTTACCAGTAATTTAAGATATGCTGTGTTGGCTGCAAGCAAAGCATTCATGTTGTAATAAGGAGCAGCATCCTTCTGCTTATGAGGAACATCATCTTGGTTTGAAGAAAAAACATTTTAAAGAATAATTGCAGTTCAGTTATTTCCACCGGTAATCATAAAATTGCACTAACTGCAAGGTAATTTACTGAGAACCAGTCACTGTAGCTACGTCGGTCACAGGCCAACAATTTAACCAGATTATCAAAATCTGGTTAACTACTGCAGAAAATATTAAGGATCTTGAACCAGATTGACTTTTCAGATTGTTGGACCTCCCAGAGCTCAGCAGTTGCAAATCTTTAAAATTCAAATTGAAGTTGAAATAAACATAAAAATGAACAAGGGGTGCTAAATTAATCATTAGACTTAAACTTTGTGTTAGATAGAAACTCTATCTATCCATCTATCTATCTATCTAATGCTAGAATATACATATCCCCACTTACAAAACACAAGCTATGTTCTAACCTTGAATCTCAGGGGATTTCTCTGCTGTTCGTCTCTGCAGGCCTTCCACAGCTTTGTCAGGTTGGAGCTATTTGCAGGTCCTTCCTGAAATATTTGATGGGGTTTAAGCCAGAGCTCTGGCTTGGCTGTTCAAGGACACACATTGTCCCTAAAGGCGATAATTGGTTTAGCTAATTGGTCTTATTTATGTTTAATTCTGTTAGCTGTTGGGTCTAAGATGTTACGCAGTCCCCCATCTACCATCTTACCGTGCTAATGCCTGGAAGTTGTAAACAGTGAATGTGAAATTAGGACAGATGCTTGTCAAGCCAGTATTGTTTGACAAATATTTTGATTTAGGATATGGTAAATATAGTTATATATAGGCAGTGTTAGAATAACTGGCAGTGTTAATGTAAGAAATGAACAGTGATAAAATTAGATTTACCAACAAGGAAAATTAGTAAGAACATCCCCAGTCACTAAGCCTGTTTAACACTGTCTCGACTGTGTGTTGAGGGTCATTACCTTGTTGGAAGGAGAACGTTCAGCATAGCCAAAGGTCATGAGTGCTAGGTTTTCATTAAGGATATCTTAATGAATCTTAAAACACACACCATGATGCTGCCACTGCCATTCTTCAGTGTAGGGATGGTACTGGGAAGAGGATGAGCACTGCCTGATTTCCTCACAATATCAAACTTAAAACTGCAACTAAACCATTCAATCCCAGATCAGGGGATCTTGTTGCTCATGGTCATTGGACCCCAAGTGCCTTCTACTAAAGGGACACGTGCTACAGCAAAACAATCACTTCAGCTCAGCAACAGCATTATTTTTACTGCTTTTTGATGCCCTTCAATTAGATATCAAAGTTGACTTTCAGGGATATAATTTTCTCTCTTGGTGTGTAAGTTGAACTATAGAAAACAACAACAAAAAAAATGATGTCATTATTTCTCCCCGACAAACCTCTGCCTTTCTCTCACACGCTGTATGCATTTAAAATATTTTTGAAGAAATAGCGCTGACATTTGGAAAGTATAACAAATGCATGCAAGCCCCAGGTGTGCGCTGGTCTCCATGTAGCCACATACAGTACTTTCTGTGGGGAGGCACTAATTAGCTTTGGCATCCCTACTGTTCTCCCTGCGTGCAGGTACTATTACAGCACATGAGTTGCATTAGGAATCATTATCACCTCGCAGTATGGAGTTTAATATCTGGTGTGGCCTCAGAGCAGGCAGGGATTATTTCCATTTGTTGTTTTGCAGCTTCGCCCTGCATGTGTTACCTTCTTTATCTAGCTTGTCCTTAAAATAGGACACGTATAGAGGGTTGGGTCACAGACTCAAATGAAAACCATCTTTTTATTCCTCAGGTGACCTCAGTTGTTGATAAAGGCCTTCCAAACAGACCAGGGGAAGGGAATGCATTCACAAAGAACCCTGGTGGTGCCTCAATGTTTCATTTTTATTTTTAATCCCTGGGAAGACGTGTGTACCTTTGTGACTCTCTCTGGGTCAGCTGATATTCAGTCGAAAGAGGGTCTGTTTCCTTGTCTTTGTCATGTTTGTACTTCAATCTGCTCTACATAAGCCCTTTCAAAGCAAAGTGGCTATTCGTGATGCCTCTTTAAGTGGTCTCAATTAGGTAGGAGTAGTTTGCTTACTCAACAGCCAACCATCCTAGTAATGCCACTTCTAGATGATGGTCAGGATTGTTTCTGTAATTTAAAGCTTTGTCAGCTCCCATGTTAAGATGCCTGCATTTATTACTTACACTAATTGTAGAACAGTTCAATATGCACACAATTTTCAGCTCAAGTTCATTTATTAAAATAACACAACAACAAAAAAGAAAAAAGCACAAAAAAACACAAGAAAATAATAATCATCATAATGAGTAACTTAACATCTTCAAAAAGGTGTAGGAAGAAACATAAGCTTATTTAATCCCAGCCCCTTCCCACTATTTAGTAACTAATCATCATTTTTCTTCCTGTTTATGCCTACCCCATCAGAAATCCTTCCCTACAATTTGTTACAATCTGGTTTTATAACCCCAGTAACTCGCCAAGAGATATACACATTAACAGTTATATATACACATATAAACATACATAGTGTGTAAATAGTGATTGAGAACAACCGATCAAAGCCCTTCATCATCCTTGTACTTTTACCAAAACCATATTTTTGTACAGCTTTTTAAATTGAGTCATGCTGGGATTTTGCTTCAGTGCCTCGCTCAGTCTGTTCCACAGCTTCACTCCACAGAGATGCAAAAACTTTTCAGTTTCATACGGACACAGGGATGTTCTAAATTTAATTCCCCCCTTCATATTGTATCGCCTTTATATCGATCAGCTCCTTTAGTTTCCCCTGAGAATAAAAATATTTGTGTCATCTGCAAATACTAATTTTAATTTATTGGATACCTTGCAAATGTCATTAATATCAATAAGGAAGAGTTTTGGATCTAGTACAGAACCCTGGGGAACGCCACATGCAGTGCCCAAGCATGATGCAATATTCTTCACAAATTGTTTCCTGTCACCTAAAGTGCAATACAACCCCCCCCCCCCCCCAATCCCATGCTGTTCCAGTTTATTGATTAAAATGTCATGACTGAATGTATCAAATGTTTTTTTTTTTTTTAAGATCTAGGAATTCTCTAACTGCATGCTGTTTCTGATCTATAGTATTTGTAATCACCTCGATTCAATTAATGCCAGTGATGTTGAACTGTTCGATCTGAATCCATAGTGACTGTCGGAGAGTAATTTATGGTTATCTAAGAATTTGTCTGGTCGTTGGTCCAACAGTTTTTCTTGGATTTTGGAGAATTGTGGTAGTAGAGAAACAAGGCAGTAATTTGTGAAGTGGTGTCCTTCCCCACTTTTATACAGCAGCACAACTTTAGCTATTTTCATTTTGTTTGGGTCTTGGCAAAGCTGAATGATAAGTTGCAGATGGATGTAAGTGGTTCTTAAGTGGTTTTCTGCCTCTTTTGTTCTTTGTTTTATGAATTCCCTGTAAATCATACAGTGCCATGAATATTCTTAAAAATGTGTTATATGCATTTTCAGTATCCATGTCCATGTATACATTATCCCAATTCTGAATTAATAGATTAATAGGTCTTAAAAGCATTCATGGTTTCTTCTGTCCTTACATGTCTGTATCTTAGTTGTTCCTCTGCCTGATTTCTCTTGTAATTAGTGTCATAATCTGCAAAAACTGGTAGGTGGTCACTGATGTCATTGATTAATAGTCTGCTCAGAGTGTTGTTTTCCATGTCATTAGTGAAAATATTGTCAATTAAGGTGGCACAATGAGGTGTAATTCTGCTTGGCCTGGCGATTTTAGGATAAAAACTCAAACTGTACATTGTGTTAAGAAATTTGATGGCCATGTTATGCTTATTTGGATTTAGCAGGTCAATGTTAAAATCATCACAGATGAAAATAACCTTTTTGATTTGTTTTTGAGAACATTTATTCTATACAGTCCTAAAATACCTGAATGCTCTGAGTGCTCTCTATATACAGCTGATTATTACATTTTTCATTTTTTCCTTACAAATCTCAATTGTTATACATATTAATAAGTTATCTGTTGCAGCTGTCATACTTTCCACCACCTTATCATCTAAGTTTTTAACTACAGCTACCCCCGATGCACATGCACACACGCACACTCCCGTCTCTTCTATTTACACAGCTAACTTCATCCAGTTCAAAGTCCGTTCCTTTCTCTGCATTAGTCCATGTTTCAGATATGGTTGAAAGGTTTTTATGAACTGATTTAAATGTTCCTTGATGGTACTGAAATGAGCATACGGCCAGACTTCTGCTTATTTTATTTATTTATTTTTTTGCTAGTTTGTTATTTATTTTAATGGCGTGATTAAACTGTTCATCAGTGGAGTAGCAGCAGTTGATGTTGGAGAAGAAATTATTCTCTGGGTCTGTATCCTTCTCTATTTCCAGAACGTTATGGTTTGTGTAAAATGCTCTCAGTTCCAGTTTATTCTAAACAAAATTCCATTGAATTATATTGTTGTTGTAGCCAGATGCAGATGAAGTTCTTTCTTCTTGTGCCATGTGGTGTGGTGTGTGTCACGTTACTTGTGTATTCATACCTTCAGTGTATGATAGACCATGTGTAAAAACAAATAACAAAGGCCAGACATCACAATGTATGGGGAAAAGTGTTATTGTTCTATTGTTTCAGAACAAAAACTTTTTTTGATAAAGTATTTTCTACTTACCTATAAACTTTGCCCAATTCTATCCTGGGTTTTAACTAATTAATGATCCAAAGGAAAAAAATCACAAAACACTTAAACATCAAACAATTATTAAAAAGTATCGGTATCGATAGCGGTATCAGTATCGGCGATACTGGCCCTGTATTTACTTGGTATCGGATCAATAACAAATCTTGCAGTATTGCACACCACTAATACACTGATAGCTTACTGATACTGTCGTTACCCGATTTTGAGTGCGCACACATTTGCGTCATCTGCTAACAAGGAGATGACTTTCCAACAACTCCTTAGTTATTGTACTTGGTGATTATAACAAAGTAAATCTCAGCCTGGAAGTGCCCAAATATAGACAGTTTATTAAGTGCCTGACCAGACAAGACAATATTCTAGGTCCCTGTTATACTACAATAAGCAATGTTTATCTCATGGTCCCCGTGACGTGCTTGGTGACGAGATGTAACTCCAAATCTGAGAGCTGAAATTATCCTAATATGTTGCAAACTGACCACAAAGAGGGGCCACCTGACTGAACACATAATCAAAGCTACAAAAAAAGATGTCAGTGGACCACAAAGAAGCACATACTGACTACAGAGATGCAAGAAGACTCCTTTCCTCCTTCTGCGTAAGGAGCCGTTGACATATTTAAGCTCGTCCCATATTTAGTGCCCTTTAACTTTTCCCATCAGGCTTTGAGACTTTAGGAACGACACCATGAGCTCCAAGGTGTG
>JAVDPK010000741.1:230706-246758 GCA_034780415.1 Cichlasoma orientale
GTGTGTGTGTGTGTGTGTGTGTGTGTGTGTGTGTGTGTGTGTGTGTGTGTGTGTGTGTGTGTGTGTGTGTGGTGCATTTTGAGCAGCCGTGTCTCTGTCCGTCGTTGTGCTGAGGTACAACAGATCTCTACTTGTGTTTTTTGTGTATCAGTGGCAGCCAGTCAGCTAAACTCCCAGGTGAACCTCTGAACCCTGTGCATCCTTCAGCAAGAGCAAGAGGAGAGGGGGGGGGGGGGGTCTGCAAAATTACATAACAGCAAAGATAATCTAATCAAAATCAGACTTGTCTTTGAGTTTGTAAAACTGCATGTACTTCTTGTCGAATCCCTCATTAAATTTTAGGAGTGGCCTCACCCCGCAGAGACAACTCAAAAGGAGTCATGACTGTTAGTGAGTCATGAGCCAAAACAATAACAGTGGTGACTGAGTGCAGAGCCAAGGCGATGCTCTTAAAAATGAGGGACAGCGATGAAATAAAAAAGAACAGATGAGTTTCAGAGCAGGAAGGCAGCAGAGATAACAGCAAGCAAAAAGAGAGCATAACAGAGAATGGCAGAGTATGTCTAGACAAATATTGGAAGTTCAAGCGCTCAAAAGTAAGACAGAAGGAGAGAGAGAGACTGAATGAGCAGTGTAGCGAGAAGTAAAGAAAACATTTGAAGAGGAAAGGCAAGAGAGGAGATGAGTGGGAGCTGCTGAACACCACTTGTTGGAAATTGAAGTAAGTAACTTGCTGTTGAAGGCAGAATTTTAAGCAGGAGCGGAGGGTAATTTGTTGGTTTAGACAGTGTGTAGTGAACGGCTTTATTTAAGGCTTTTTAGTGTTCATCATTATTATCACAAGTGATGGGATAACGATAAATCTCAAGGAACAGTTGACGTAACTGCCGGGTCATTCTGCTGCACTCCTTCACGTGATAAATATATTAACACACATCTGCAGGTAAAGACCCACACACACATCGAGAAGCAGCTGTCACAGAAGGCTCTGATTCACTCCCTTTAGCACACATGCTCGCTTCCTCCCTTCAGCCTACAGCCCCGCTGTGGCCCATACTTATGTGAATACGTCCCATAATGCAGGCACCTCTATTACGCTCGCTGCAGCTTGCTTTTTTTTGCCAAATGCAAGCGTGTACTGGCTGAATTCTGACTGCTTGACGTGGTGGGGGCTGCTCTTATTCCTGTGTGATGGCTGGTGTTACACTGAGATGAGTTTTGAAAACCCATACAGCTCAAATCTGCCTTTAACCATTTTTTTTTTTAAATCCTGAAATGTAACAATTCCTATGCCAAAAACTATTGCAAATATCAGTCTCTCTGTATCACTCTGCCAGATTGTTTTTCTTGTCTTGGCACGATAGCAAATCTTTGAGGCATAGTGTGGCTTTTGGCAGGCGAAGACTTAAAAACTGTAAGATAATAGTACTGCAAGCAATAACACTACAACTTTAGTACTAATAATTAAACATAGTCCTGTTTCATTGCAACATGTACTGTTGCAACCAGTGTAGCTGTGATCAGACTAATACATCATGACACAATCTCTTATGATACAATAGTGATATTATGGCTGCAGTATTTCTTCAGTTAGCTGAATTTTTATTTGGTCTTATAAACACAGAAAGTCTGAACTCTTGCTCTGGCCGTTCATTAGCTCAGCTTTCCAGAAAGATGAAAAAAAGACTATACTATATTTTAAAGCATTTACAGTTACTCCTGTGTTTTTGCATCCTTATACAGTAGATGGATGGTAATGGAGCATGAAGTGTCACATAAGTGCAATGTCCTTGCTGTCAAATAAAGGCAAAGAAAATGATAAAATGTGTTGGTGCTAACAGCTCAATGAGACTGAAAGCTCCTCAGACACCAGAAAAACTGCACAGAGGTTATAATGTTTGGAGACTAGAGAGACTAGACTCTCTGCAACTGTGGAAAGTTGTCATAATCTGCTCTTACATGGATTTTATTGGCCAGTGCAGTACCTGTGTATATATATATTTTTTACCCTGTGCTCTTTAATGGAGCTTTGTGCGCTGGCACTCCCGCTGTGTCGATATTGTGTTCCTGCTCAAACGAAAGAGGGAAACATGGCCTTGCATTGCTAACAGAAGTGATGCTTCTTAGATTATGACTGCGTTTTTTTTCCCCTTACTAGTGTGTAAGAATGGAAATGATGCAATGAATTTAAATAAACACATGTCCAGAAGCTTTTTTCATGTCATTCCAATGGGCTGACTCGCGATTTACAATCCTGAGATTCAAAAATCAACATGGCTTTACACATCTGAAATCAACTGCAATAAAAGCACACGTGCAGATGTTCATTTTATTGTAGATTCTATATATTTCCAGTGCATGCTATTTCAAGGATTTGCAATCCATCTATCATTCATCCTTTTCCTTACCCACGCTTTGTAGGAACAGCTGGGAATGATGTAATGTTTGCTCAGACCAGCACATGATTTTTGGCTTTTCATTTCTTTTTCTCATCTTTTTTTTTTTCTTTTCGTCTCCTCTCCCTCCTTTTTACTGTGTTTCAAAGTTAGAATCTCACACAGACACACAGCAGCAGAGATGAGCTGCTGTCCAGTAAGCTGTCACACCTAATCCCCCCCCCCCCCTTACACAGGTGTAGAGCAAAAAAAAAAATTATCCCACCAACTTTTGTCAGCATTGCACCGTTGATGTTATTCTTGTTTTTGACCATGGCGTCACTGATGCACATTGGAGGATTAATCCCTGTTTGCATGGAGAACAAACACTTGCATACACCTGTTTAAGCAATCACATGCACACTTCCTCTCTCACATGACTGCACTGTTTTGGCCACACCTTCTCTCACACTTGAGCACAGGTGTTAGTTGAGAGGGGATTACACAAAAGTTTAATTCAGTGTGATTTTTTTTTTTAATTCATTTTTTTTTTTAGCACACACAGGAGAGTGGTGTAAAAATAGGGGAAACTTTGCAGATTCCTTTAAAGCAGGCAAGTGTGTATTACAAAGTACAGCATTTCTTTTGTTTGCTTTTTTTGTTTGTTTGATGAACTTAAATCAATAATTTAGGACTTTGATGGTTATTAAAGGCTCTGGTTACACTGGCCACGGGACTGGTTACCAACCAACTGGCAACCACTAGTCATTAGGGAAAAATATGGTTGCTGGAGGTTGCTGGCAGTCGCTGTGAAATCGATTGCCACAGCCCCATTCATGCAGGATTAGACACTGGCTGGTGACCACCCGACAACTGCTGGTCACTGGGGAAAAATTGATAATTACTAACTGGTTGGTGGTTTTCAGGAGGTTACTTTCTGTCGCTAAGTGAAATGGGTTGCTAAAAGGTATGCACTGCTGCATTGAAAACCTGCAGATTTCTGCAGTCAGCCGTAGTTTGTATGGACGATGCTGACTTGTCTGCAAACACTTGCCAACTACTTGCTAAGCAGTAGAGAAACTGCAGAGTGTGATGCAGACTGGAAACAGAGACCGTTTGCTTTCAATATAAAAGTCGCATATTTTGAAACGTGCTGGGTTCAGCAGTAAGGCTCAACTTTTACTTTGAAGGCAAACAATCTCCTTTTCTGGTTTGCATCAAGTTTCACTACCGCTCAGAGGTTATAGCAAGGGTTTGCAGACAAGTCAACATCTTTCACGCTATCTATGGGCAACTGCAGCAATCTGCAAGCAACCAAAGCAGCCACAAGGAGGTTTTTGGTGTAGTACCGCATACCTCTTTGCAACCAATTTCATCCTCAATTGGTCCTAAGTTATTTTGCGTTTGGTTAATAGTTTTTTTGTTTTTTTGTGGTCAAGAAAGTGCAATAGTGGAATTGTGAATAGGTTGATATCTTTTCATAGTTCAGGATAGATAAGAAACTGAATTCAAGGTACAGTACATGGGGAAGGGCATAAAGTTATTATTTATAGCAATTTGCTTTTAAGGGAGTTTACAGTAGGGAACCTAAATATCTGACAGTATTATATCATAAAGCTTGTAGTCCATATAGTACAGTGCCATAACAATGGTTCACTGTAATTTCACAGGGGAAATTCTTGAGAAAATGATTTTCACATTAATGGATATTGAATGTTAGCTGTGGCCCCTCATACAAGTAAACACACCAAGGCTGTGCCAGACCATCTGTGGAGACTCCACTTTCATCCACTTATTAGCTGTGTGCTCACTAATAACATCATGTGGGTTTTTTGAGAGCCATTTTTAACAAGCAGATGCACTGTAAGTGGCCGCAGAAAGATTTGCAGAAGGTCTAGTTGTTACTTGGATGGAACCAAAATAAAAAAATGTTAGATTTTCCAATGTTCCAGTTAAGATATGTGATGTCATTTTAACTCTTGTTTAGTCCAGTGCGTCTCTAAAAGATTTATATGTCACAGTTGGAAGAGCCAAATGTCGTATTCTGTAACCAACAAACCAACAAAATCATAAATGTTATTACAAATGTACGTGAAATACCTTGATATAATTGGTTACAGCAATATTTACTGTTAAAGAATACACTGGTGTGTAGTGACACTGCACACCAGTGTTGTGTAAAGTTAACACTGACCTGTGTTGACTGATGTTAAATGTCAACTATTGAGGGAGTTCCTGCAGCAGTTGAATTGTTTTTCCCCTCTTTAATTTGTTGTCCTTATGAAGGTCATACATAGGTTCACATAACATAAATTTTAGCATATAGATATTTGGAAATTAGACTATCTTTGCTTGTAGCAGCAATAGTGTCATTTATGTGTCGTGACTGTGAAAGAGTCAGTTATTGCTTTTGCTTCACCCTAAACCCTCTCCTCTTCTGGGCTGCGTGTGTGGTAACAAGTGCTGTGGATGAGCGCAGACTTGCACAGATCGCGTTACACCTTTACGTGCAGGGTGTCGTGCCTTGAAAGAGTGAGTGAAGGCTGTTTGACACAGAGCTTTGGTGAGATCCTTTTTCATGAAGTCTGTGTTGGATTTTACTCATCCATTCCTTCCCTGCCTCTTTTTTTTTTCTTTTTTGGTTACTACATAGGGCATGTCAGCCTCTTGTGCTACTTTGAAAGAAACATTGCTGGATTTCTTTAAGTAACTCTTGTTAACAAGCCTTAACAATCACCAGTCTAACAGTCAGTTGGATTTATTCAAGCTGATGATTTGTGAACTCCATCCTTTAGGTAGATAGCAGCACTGTTTGTTATATGCTGTAATCTCAAAACTGCTGGCACCTTAAAGTGGTCGGGTCCTTTCCTCTTGTCTTTGAGCTGTTAAAGAAGGATGCCGTCATATTGAAATGAAACACTGTAACTGATACTGGAGATTTTTTTCTTTGTACATGTCTTTCTCTCACTTAATGTTATTAGCTCTGCTCTGCTCTGAGAATTCACACACATCATTGTGTTAAGGATTACACAATGATAGCTTCTAGTGTTATTTTAGCCAGAATGCTGCACAGTGAGAGACAACAGGGAGGCAGTGTGAGGGGGTGGGTGATCAGCCAATATTCCCATTCACTGTGCACCAACCCCATGGCCAAAACAGAGAGAAGTGCTCCTGGAGTTCCTGCAGCTGCTATACACTCCCTGACTGCCTGGCTTAGGAGCCTGATGGATGAATAGCTGTGAGAGATCAATAGATGCAGGAATAGATAGATGCATGAGAGAATGGACTAAAGACATCGTAGGGTACAATCGAAGGAGAGCAGAGGTTGAATGTGAAAATTATGCAGGGAGGATAAGAGGATTGCATGAGACATCATGGAAAAAGAAAAAAAAATGGTGGATGTAGCAGCAGAGTGCTGGAGGGCAGAGAGAAGAAGATTGTGGAGGGATTTAGTGTGAACACATGATAAGGAGTAAAGAACTGGAACTGGAGATGGAGATGATTAGATTGTCTCTTCAGCACATCTCAACATGCCGTGACCACATTTGCAAAAGTTTTTTTTCTTACAGTTTTCCATTTGCGCACAAAAAAAAGAAAAAAGGAGGGAAATAAGCAACAGCGCTCATCTGCGCTTTATCACAAGGTCATCTTTGTGGGCTGAGGCCGCTGTGTTTTTCTTTGTGAAAAATCAAAGCGATTCATGCAGGAATAGATAAGATGTATTCCATTTAGACTTTAAGTTATAGAGAGGCTGATTGGATTTGAGGGGGAAAAATAGCTTGGCACTAAAGAAAAGCCTCATCACACTCACTGCATACCATGACTGTACACAAACACCCAGTTTCACCCGAGGGTGACTTATAAGGCCTGGTATGTCTTCAAGGACCTCCAGCCTCTGGTAATATCAGGGGAAACTATGTAACAACACAGCATGAAGGCTAGACCTACACACAGGAAATGAGAGATTCCAGGGCATTATTATGTTCTTCACCCTTACCCCCAAAAATGAACCAGAGAGGTTAGAAAAACAGAACCTCACCAGGGAAAAATACTCCAAGAATTTATATTTCCAGGTATGAGGACTAGAAAATGGGGCCAGAGTTAGTGGGGCACTTGATAACTGAGTGAAGGTTGGTTGATGGAGGGGATGTAGGAACGGGCTCGACATCGATCAACACATTTGATTGATGGACTTAGGAGAAAGCTCGGATCCCTGATGACATTGGGCAGAACAGTTTATCATCGATGTCCAATCCTTGTTATTCAATTATGCATTCAAAGCAGATGTCATTTTGGGTGTTTTTACTAGCTGACGGTAAAAGGAGATCAATTTTAGGCGTCTCCGCGGCAGGCAGAGCTGGCATTGTTATGTGCAGCAGCATCTGTTGAGTCAGGGTACTGTAAAGAATGAGAAAACAGAAGACCAAAAAAATAGGCAAAGAGGAAAGAAAGTAGAGACGTTACAGCAGGTAGAGTACATGAGAGAGAAAAGGAAGAGTAGTTGAGGAATTGAAGAACATATGGTGTCCTTGCAGGTTTATTTTTAGGCTGCTACTCCTACTGGGTGATGAGGAGGAAGCGGTGCACTCTGTCTTTTCCACCCTGTTTCTCTTATTCTCTCGTTTCTCACTTTGATTCTTGCACTCGCTCTGTCCATTAGGTTCAGTGGGTTTGGTTGGCGTAGCACTTGATGTGTTTCCAAAGCACTGTTATAAAGCTGTTAAAATGGTAATGACTACAATACAAATCAATCCAGCAAAAAAAAAACAGAAAAAGAAAAAGAGAATAAAAAACAAATGTGATTCAGATATGTGGCTGCCTGCTTATCCCAAAGCAAGAACTGGAGGAAGCGTGTTTATTTGCTTGATTGACTCGATGATATTTCCTTCTGGCTGTGGCGGGCAGTAACATACTTAATAGCCAGCACTTGCCCAGATTGAAGAGTCATTTCGCCTTGTTGTCCAGACATTAAAATTACAATATATATTTTTCCAAATGGTGGAAGTCTCTTTGTTGTTTAGACAAAGTTTTGGGAAGGTTGGTGTGTCTGCTGTCAGACTACGGTCATTCCGTCTGTGCACCGCCACGGTCTTTTTTTAGATTTCTTATCGGGTTTTTTTTTTTTTTAAGTCTCCTGCTGCATGTTTGGATTTGTCGTTCCGCTCCAGCAAGTGATGTATTTCTATTTTTCTTAACTTGTAATTTGGTCTAATTTTCAAAGTGGCGTCTCCTCTGTGTTTTGTGGCTGGCTCGGGTTTATGATGTCAGGAGCTGGCTCAGGGATTCCTTTTTGTGTTGACTTCCCAGCATGAAAGGGCGTAGAGTCATTCGTGTTCTTTGATGTGGCTTTAAAAAAAAAAAAAAGACAAAACAAAAGGAAAAACTTGAAGGTACTGGCTGCCTACCCTGCAAGCAAAGTGCGACTTTTACTGAAGCTGCTATTCCACCTGCAAATAGTCCCAAGATCTCTTGATAGTGAGTATCATGGAGTACGTGCTGTTGTTAGTTGTGATTTGGTGCTCTGCAAAATGCTGGATCTAAAGTAAGTAAACCAGTTTTCCTCAGCTGTTGCAGAGATTGACTGAGTGATATCAAAGCACTTGACCAATCAGCAATATTTAGCACTGCAGGCCCCCAAAGTTGCTTAACCTTGAGAAATTGCTGCCTCACAAATGGGGATGGATATTGATAAGATTTTATTGATACCACTGTTATTTTAAGTTCTGCTTTATAGCGCTGATTCCTGATCAATGTGTGGGCAAAGAAATAAGCCTACACAGGCTTTCAGCATCACCACGGCTGTTTTTACCATTTCTGTGTCTGGACAGAAGGTACCATTTGGAACCAGTTCCTAACTGAAACCTGCCCTTGAGCAGGCACTTTTTAGGAGGTGAAATTATTTACCTGGATCTTATTTTAGCTCCCGTTCCCTGCGCTCCAAACAGTCCGAATTCCTCCAGAGGTTCCTCGTTCTCCAGGGAACAAAATGTTGCTTAAGTCTTTGGATACTTAGATTTTTGTCCCACTGACTTGACTGAATAGACTAGAGCCCCATTTCTGACTAAAACACAGAGCACTGTATGCTGAAGCAAAGGAGAGTGGCTATCACAGTTCATTTACAGCGTGATTCAGACTCTATTCTCTTTGGGTTCTGGTGTTCTGCAGTGCATTGTTCAAGTAAACGAGTAAAATTAATTGGCAGCGTACCGTCGTTCTGGAAGCAGACAGAGCTCTGAAAGTCCCAGAAAAAAGTGTGTTGTTTCCTCATGATCGCTAATAATGTGAAACCTATTAACTCTTAAGTGTCATTTGAATTAGCATTGAATCCCTAATGGTGTAAAATGACTGTTTAGCCTCTGCTCGAGTTTTCTCAGGAATATTTAAATGAAAATCAACCAGTTTGACTTTTTTGTTTTGTTTTGTTTGCATGAAAACGTCCATTCCCCCATTAAAGTTTGATCTGTGTAAAGGGGGCTGTTTTTTTTTTTTTATTATTATTTTATTTATTAGTTTAATTGACAGGGACAGTGTACATTAATTAACATTACTGTAAATGCACCAGAATTAGCCAGAAGGCTATTATATCATTTATGTCTGATATTTACAGGACAATCCAGAAAAGTTCTTTGAAGGTTGTCCCACTTATAAAACCTTGTTCATCATCTGCCAGTATCTATAAAGAATTGTAATTTTTCCTATGCCCTTCAATCGCTGTCTTTGTCCTGTCTTCCCTGCTCTCCTGCTGCCGCTCTCTATCTCCCTGATGGAGAAAATAAATGTGGAGATTTGGATTTTTTTTTTCTTGCCACAGGAGTAGATCTTTATCTTTTACTGGAAACGTCTATGTGGGAATCTCGAGGACATCAAGCATGGCTGCTTGGTTAGGTGGTAGGAACTGTATCGATGGCTGGGTTACTGTAACTTAGTGGGAGGACACTGGCGGTAAAACAGTATAGAAATCTACACACACACACATATACAAACCCAGTGTAATGGTGCTGGAAGGACTCACTACATCATAGGCAGGTTATCGCTTTATCTTTTAATGATATAACAGTATGACACTATTGTGTACGAATATGATGAATATTCTTGCAATAATTCATAACAGAATACATACATATAGACATATCTGTGAAATGTAAAGGAGAAAAAGTAACTGTTTTTTGGGTTTTATGCCTTCAGCCTTGCTTCTCAGGCAACATACAGGGTTATGCAACAATGAGATTGGAAGGGTGTGAGTGTGGCACATAGGCTCTAATAATACAGAACATTTTCAAGTTACTTTTCTTATTTTATGAAATTGTAACCATTATGTGTCCTTTGGTGGATTTATGAAAGCGCAGTCAAGTGCAGAAAATGGCATTTGCAAATGAAAACATTTATCTTCATCTTGTCTTCATTTGTCTAGTCCACTTCTGAATTTAAACCCAGGCCACTGGAGACAGCAATATAACGGAGAAGACTAGGAACCCCCTTATCTGTGTCAGAAAATCGGACATATTGCTGTACAGCAAATAATTAAAGAATGCTACAAAAGCTGCTTCATGATACCTTCTGGTGGCATCACAGTGTTTGATATAAATGGAGATATATATGTGCATAATAATGCAAGTATTACACCAAAGCCAGAAGCACAAGTAAGAGGAGATGTACAGGAATCAATGCCTTTATGGCAGCAAGGCACAGAGTTTATGGGAAGAGTGGTCTTAATTTTTTTGTTAACACTCTAACACCCACATACTGTAATATGGTGTTATAGTTGGACAGGTGTTAGATAATGGCCAGCTAGTCTCTTTATCTTCTTTTTACTAGTGCTTTGAATTTGCCAGGTACAGCATCTTTAGTGCACTGAGTGTTATTTATTAATGTATCTGTGGTGGTCTACCAGTCTGGAGAAAGAAAGAGTTCACAGAATAGTTTTTCCACTTTCCCAAAGAAAATGAAATGAAGAGAAAGACAGCAGAGAGATCACCATGCGTTCCTGCCCACTAGGCTGCCACCAGAAATAGACGGCTGCCTACTGACAGCAGGATAAACTTCTACGTGGGTGGCTGTACTCTCTTCTGCCCCCACACGTGAATACACTCGCGCACGCACTTAACACTCTCAGAGGCAAACAAATCGCTCACCTTGGGAGGCTCGCCCTCCCACAAGTCAGTCAGATGCTGTCATAACCTCGTACCCATAATCCTTAGTAAACAAAAAGTGTAAACAAACCTGCCCGGGGTACGTCTTGTTTTTGTTTTACACTCTTGAAGCAATATCAGTTGTGTCTCTTCTGACATTTTTTTTTTTAAATTTTAAGGATGGGAGTACCCATGTTATCATCAAAGTTTCTAGGGGAACTTTTTTTTTGTAATTTTTTTGAATGCTTTGGGATGTCAGACAGCTCATACATCAATTACTTCTCAAGCTTTGTAACTATTTGGATCATTAAAGGAAAATGCGATCGCTGCAAACCCAGACAGTCACTTGTAATCTACTTACATTACGACCTCCGGCTAGAAGCTCTTAAAAGCATATCCACAAAGGCAGCATTTGTCTGTAAACATCTGATTTGTTTTTCTGCATCCTGGGACCAAGTCGCACCTAAATAATTCTTCTGCTCGTGCAGTCATAAAAAAAACAAGAAGGGCTTTGGGAGCAGTTTGAAAGCAGTGAGCACTTTGTTTTACTCTGCAAAATGATATAAAAGCAGAAAGCTGAATTTTGCTATTGAAGCATTAGATAAGCTGGAACAACTGAGTGACAGCTGGCATACAAGTATTGAAAAGAGCTGAAGAGCCCAGTATAAGTTGAACTGAAAGTGCTGAAAGGAGCTGAAGTTTGAGACCTGATTGAGTTGGAGTGGAGGTGATGAGCTGAAGTTGAAGGCATTCAATAAATGAGTGGCATTTCAGTGTTTGCAGCAAAGTTAGGTCGTATTTGTGGTGGTAGTCAAGCAAAAGTAGGTGTACCCTTGCTTTCACAAATGAATGAATGTAGTATATCATATATACTACATGATACTAAGTAATAGAGCAGTAATTAGCAGCCTCTCTGGTCAGTTTCTAGTCCTGTGGACCTGCTTCACTGTATTGACATGCAGCTGTTGATTTTAGACCTTGCTCTGGTCTGCAGCCTTAGTGAGCTCAGCATTGTGAGACCAGCTCTCCATCTGCCTCAGGTTTTGGTTGGAGTGGCCCTCCAGTTCACAGCAGACCTCCAGCTGCAGTCCAAGGTGGTGGAGCTGGAGTCTGACTACAAGACGGGCATTTTTAAAACACTGTAGGCATGCAGATGTTAAACAGTGTTTTTCTAGTGTTTTGTAGCTTTATTTAAAATTGTATTAACATCATCTAACTGGTACCAAGTGAGTTCATAAACTTATCTACACCATTTTCGTGGTTATTTGCTGTCTGCAGTGTCTGTAGACACAGCTGCCAAAGGATATGCAAACACACACATGCAAACAGCATTGCTTCACTTACCATAGCAAATGCATTATTAATGATTAATGATCACAATGAAAATATACACACATCCCCGTCTCGCTCACAGGTGCTGCATTGAGATAAACATGACAAGAATAAAAGATGTTTTTCTTTGGCAGCGTGTTTTTTCCCCCCTCCTTTTTGCTGGTTTATTTATCTGGAGTCCACTGGAACAGCCAATTTTTGGATCCCTGGCAATGTTCCCAACACCAAATTTCAGTCTGTAGCAGTCTCTGTAAATAAATAATTACTCCAGTGTACATATGTTGCTCTCATCAGCTGGGGTTTTGTTCTCCGACATGCTTGTGAGAATTAAGGGTAATAGATTCAATAGCACAAGTGTTGCTCAGCCAGGGTGTCAACAACCTAGAGAGAGAGGACAGACAGAGAGAGGAAATAAAAGAAAAGGAAAGCAAGTGGAGCCACACACTGCTTTCCTCTATAGGAGAGTCTAACTATTTGATTAACTCGACAACACTAACAGTGAGCTTAATCAAAGTTTCCACTGGTCTTTGTGGTGTTTTTTTTCAAATATGAAAGCATCTTGGTTACACTGTGTTTCAGCATTAGTAAAATGATTCAGATCGTCCTGTGGCCACTGTGGCCACTTAAAAGACAGTTTCCATAATATAATTGAGTGTTGGTAGTGTGGTGTTACATTTTAATCACAAAATGTACCCACAACAAACCAGCACGAAGCAGTATTTTCAGTTGGGCAGTCTGACACTTTGAAACCTTGTTTTCATGTGTTTGTACTTGTGATACTGCGGGTTGACTTGGTGAAATGCACAGAATGGCACGCAGTGTGCTTCTGTATTGTCCTGTGAGGTTGTGTTGGAAGTATAGAGGGTGTGAATGTGAAGTGAGCAGAATGCAGCCATTGTATTTTGGCTGCATTCTTCACAATGGTCACTCTGTCAAATCAGGCGCACAGCCCTGGCTTGACAGCCAGCAGAACTCTGTGTGCCCCGGGCCCTCTGAGCCAGGCACTGAACCACTGGGCTGAGATCCTCTGGCAGCTTGTCAGCACGGCATAGTACTCCTGGACAGCCAGTGCTCTCATTGACTCACACTCAGTTTCATTTTCTCTGTTGCCTCTCTGGTTTCTGTTTTTCCTTCTCACTTCACATATCTGCAGCTCGGTTCACTGTCAGGGCTTCTCTTGTTTCTGATGACGTACTGTGTCGGACGAACAGCATCCTGTGTCAGTATTGTGAACTTCACCCCAGCTAGTGGACAGCAGCTGATTTTCTCAGGCAGCTTCAGGGACAGCAAAGTGAGATATTGCTTCTGAACCTATTCTAATAAAGCACTTTTTAAATGTTTCAATTTTTTTTTATATCAAGTCTTATTAGGTCACCTACTGCTTCATTGTAAGGTTCTGCATGAGTAGTACTTTGACATACATGATGTTTTTTTTTATTACAGCTACTTGATAATAAGATCGTATACTCTCTCCACCCTACATATTCATGAAGGCTGGCAACACAGTACAACCTACATCACTACCTCCATTGCATTTGTATAACGAGTATCTAGTAGCTCAGTTTAAGTCTTTATAGATAGAAAAAATGATTAGGAAAGGTAAGGTAATGGATAAACAGCTGATCCATTATTGTAAGTTAAACTTTTGACTGCTTCCTAATTTCCCAGTATAAGTGATTTTGATTTGGTGCAGATCTCAAGCCCTTCCTGATGCAAACCTCCCATTTATCTGGGCTTGGGACCAGCAGTAGGAGTATACTGTAATTTAAAAAAAAAAAAGTCTTTTAATATGCACATATTATTCATTTTGTTCAAAACAGTATCGCTCATACATAATAATGTCTGTTCTCATGTGTGCACGTTATAGATATGCATACTACACTAACTTAGTTAAGTTCTTAGACCTGGACCCAACATTTAGGCTTAGACTTTAAAAAAATTGGTAAGTTCTTTAAGTTCTACTGACACGTCTGTACGTTGTGAATCAGTGTCCTTGCTCTTGTTTCTTATGCTCTGTCAAACCACCAGAAACTCTCTTGAGGTTGCAATTAACATCTTTTTGCATTTACTTTACTGTGCAGTGCTGCTTCTTCTAAGACCACTCTCGAAAACACAGTGTCAGCCATTCAGGGCGCCGTGGGAGCTGAACAATAGGAAACATTTGTGATCCCCTGGGACAAAGAGAGTGCTTATGCTTGCTTACACTTGGACGGCAAAATAACAGCTGTGTTTTCTAAAGAAAGGGTGGAGGAGTTAGAAATTGTTCATCTCTGCTGGGTGCCCTCTTTGCTGTAATAGAACAAGTGAGAGTTGTAATTGCTTTGTTTGGCAGCTTTCACTAGTTCGATGTTGATGTGTTGTTAAAGTCACAGGGGATGTTGTGTTTTTGAAAACTTGGTAGCATTTGGGATTTGTCTACTCTGGAAAAAAGGGCAAGAATGTGATATTGTGAGAGCTGGGAGGGATAAAGAACAAGCTGAACCTACAAGTGGACTGACTGCTGGTCACCCATGCTTGTAGCTCACATCAGATGTCATGTATTGAGTGAACCACGGGCACTTAGTTAAGCAGTAAGGAGGCAAGGAGGGTTATGGGCCCCTGGAGGCTTCTGCTGACAACCTGAGCTATTACTGCTATTGAACAGTGGTGACCAGGGCCCCACATCTGGTTTGTGGGATAGTGTGTGTTCATCTCAAACTCGATACTGTCCCATGCTCTCCTCACGGCGTGTTCATGGAGCCCGGAAATTCTGAAGAGCATCTAATCACAGTCCCTGTTTACTGCAGATCCTGTGGGGAAAGATGACCTGATCATAAATCTCTTCTTCCTCTCCTCTTTCACCCCATCTTCAGTTTTTTTTTTTTTTTTCATTTTTCTTTACCTGCTCTTCTGCACATCTCATTAGCGGCAACCTTGACCCTATCCTGAGCAGTGTGGGCAAGATGGCTGCTGCCGTGGGCTGCCACTGTGATTGTTGCCCACTTAAAATGGCAAAAGCAAAAAACAAAGCAAAAACTGCTAAATAATTTAACAGAAGTGGATTTTTATTACTTAAGATTCAGCTTTCATGCATTAAATAAATACTTGGGATGACTTATTTTTATACTAAATTCTTGCTCAAACAAGCAAATGGCACACATGAGAATGATGACTCACCGTATGATAAAAATACAGGACTCAAATCTTCCCCCAGAACCACAAACTGTGGCACTCTGCGGATTATCACACAAACCCTGGAGAGATTTGTAATGTATTTCATCTCCTGGTATTGTTTTCTTCAACTGCATCCTCTATTTTCTGCTTTATTATTTTGTGTTTGGGGTTGAGATAGGGCCACTGACAGTAGAGTGATGTTATAAATGCCAAGGTCAGAGGTTGGAGTTGTGTAATTCATCATTTTCATCTTCTGTGATTGAACAAACACTGGAGCACTCTTACAAGATAGTACAGTGTCCCGCACCTTATCGTTTTCCTCGCCTCGGTTTTTTCTTTCTTTTTATCATCCTTTTTTCCCCCCACACTTTCCCTCATGTAGCTATCACTCCAAACGCCCTTTCTCCTTGGTTTACCTCACCTTTTTTATCTCTCCGTGTATCCACTATATCAAATCTTTCTCTCCCGCTCCTCTGTTCCTCCATTCCATAACTTTTTCTCTCGCCTTCATCTCGCTTCGTTTCCCTTCTTGTGCACTGTCCCTTTGCTCTTTGCCGCTTTCATCTCTCTTCATCCTCCTCATACCCATGTCTGTCCACACTTCACCATTTTCTCGTCTAGGCTGTGTATATCTTCCAGCTGATAATTAGCCAGGCGGTACAAACCGCCTCGGCTTTGTTTGTGGCCCTGGGGCCGACAGGACGTCCCTGTCTAAGACAACGTGACTTACATAAGCAACCGAAACAAAGCGGCGACGCAGACCTCAGAGGGACCCAGGAGGCAGGAAGACTGACTCAAGATTGAGCGATGGAACAAGATGGAAATGGAAAAAGACAGAGACAGTTCTTCACTTAACTCATGCACCTGATGACCTGTGCATCTGTAGGGTCAGAACTTGTGCTATAGCTCTCAGTACTGTATAGTACTGTATTTATAAATTAAAAAAAACTTTTAATAGTATGTACTTTCAGAGTAGTCAAAGGATTCATGGCATCAGTGTAATAATAACTGCAGCATCTGTACTCGCTGAATGTTCAGAGTAATAGAATGTGATCCACATATA
>JAVDPK010000741.1:246861-263977 GCA_034780415.1 Cichlasoma orientale
GCTAAAAATTGGTGGTAATTAGTGGCACCTGTGTTGTTTTATTCCCCTTTTATATTTCAATACTTGTGTTTAAATTTTTATAAAATGTATGTAGGTTTGCATATTTTATGAGCTCTTTGAGAAACTTTTAAAGACAGATGTGGGAAACATTTTCTGCATCTTTAAATATACAGTATATTAGAGCCTGACCCACATGAAGGTTTTTAGACCAATACTGACATTTAGCGATACTTTTATAAGGTGTTATAAATGCCAGGTTTAGCAACATGACGATGTCATAATATGTGCTGCTAAAACTGTGTCTTAACTTGATTATTTTATCGCTATTGTGGCATTTATTTTGTTGTGCAGTGCTGTGCTGTGCTACTGCTTGTCTTTGAAAAGCACTTTATAAATTAATTGTAAATCCAAGTTTGGTTGCTGAACTCCTGGTCGTGCAAGAGGAGTTTACAGACAGACAGAAATTTGATGTGTTTGATGTAAGATTGATATGTCATATATACCAATCAAGCGTAACATGATGACCAGTGAAGTGATAACACTTCATTATGTCTTGATCATGTTTGTGGGTGATCACAAATGATCATTTTGTCCTCAAAGCTGATTTGCGTCAGGATTTGAGCGAGTTTTACGACTGGGTCAGAGCATCTCCAAAACTGCAGCTCTTCTGAGGTGTTCCCTGGCTGCAGTGGTCAGTGTCTATCAAAAGTGGTCCAAGGATGGAACAGTGGTGAACCAGCGACAGGGTCGTGAGCGGCCAAGGCTCACAGATGCACGTGTGGAGCGAAGGCTGGCCCATGTGGTCTGATCCAGCAGACGAGCTGCTGAAAAAGTCAATGATGGTTCTGATAGAAAGGTGTCCGAATACACAATCCATCACAGTGATTCAGTGTTAAGCATGTGTTCATGCAGTCAGTGAGTTGTGTCAGTTAGTATGGGCAAACTCGGCATGCACATGTACAGTAAGAACATCTGTTCACTTGACCAGGCTGTTTACAGGCCATCATCACATTTGTGTACTGTAACTCTACTGGCTCTTTTTGTACAATTAATTTGAAGATTTTTTGTTTAAATCTTCATTGAGCACTTTTACCATTCTGCTTCCACGGCCATTATAGGAAACAACCCAAAGGGGGGTCTTCCACTGCAGAGCTGCCTCGCCCCATTTCCTCCACAAGTAATTCCTGAATCACTGAGCTGTATCTCTCTCCTCTTTATCTCCTTTCTTTTTCTCTGCCTCTCTTTATTTGCTATAAACCACATCTCCAGACACTTGTTCAATATTACAACCTTGCATAAATTTTGCCTCAATTTCTGCACTTCTCCAACTTTTACAAGCCATCTATTTTCATTGGAAGACTTGAGCCGAAACCCGAAGCTGTTTCAGCGAAAACCTGGACATTAATGCAATCCCATGCCGTAAAGAGCTTTCCATCAACCCTATAAAGACTTGCTGACATTTATACAGTCAAATATCATTCATGAGGTCCCAATTAACCCATTTCTCTGTTTTAGCCTTGTCCGTAAATTCTTAAGTACCTCACTGTACCTGCTATGAAGTGATCTAAATCTCAGTCTCTATCTGCTGATGTGTTATTCATGTGACAGATTTGCAACAGTTAAGTGCCTCACTTTAGTAGGAGTGCCAGTGAATAAGTGATGCTCTTTACATCCCCATTGACTCTTGTTATGATAAGAAAAAAAGAGAGAAAGGTAAAACTGAAGAGAGATGGCAGCTTGGAGAGCGCAAAGGAAAACCCCAAAATAAATAAATAAAATTAAATCCAATTTTTTGTTTTTCCATCCATCCATTTTCTTCTACTAATCCAATTCAGGCTTGCAAAGCGGGGCCTATCCCAGCTGTCATCGAGCGCGAGGCAGGGTACACAGGACAGGTCACCAATCTGTCGCAGGGCTAACACAGACAGACAGACAATTCAAGCTCACATTCACACCTACAGTCAATTTAGAACGACAAGTTAACCTAACTCCATGCATGGGTTTGGACTGTGGGAGGAAGCCGGAGTGGCCTTCTTGCTGTGAGTCAACAGTGCTAACCACCCAATCGCCCTGATGTCCTATTTTTTTTTTTTTTTTTTTTTTTTGATCAGCATGATTCTAAACTCCAGTTGACCTTTGTCTAAGTGCTATGATACTTAATGCAAAAAAGAAGACCATAACTTTCTGTGTGTGACAGCTAGGAAAAAAAGCTTTCCTTTGAAGTTCAGCAATAACATGTTGCAGAATAAGATGTCTCACTGGAATCAGGTTAATAGCTTCCCACAGACAGCCTGTGTACGACTATAAATAATAGAAGACATGGCAGTCTAACCCTAATTGTATGATGAGCTTCTTTATGGGTCAGATTCCAAATCTTGGCAAAACATCAGAGGGGAGAATGAGGAGGACTGGGTTTTGTTGTTGTTTTGGTTGCCAGTGACGTAAGTTGAGGACTGGGGCAGCTTTCACTTCCAAATATCTCAGCATTAAAACAGCTGGGGTTGGGCTAGGGGTTGGCTGTTAGCCACAGAGGGTTTCTAAGTTAAAGGTCAACCCAGTGTATTCATCGGCTTGAGACAAATTACAGTGTGCAGGGTTGTCTGTGCTTAAATGGTGGATTTGTTCATTTGCATTTGTATATGTTTGGATATATAACATGAACTAACACGAAACTGTCCCCTGTAAGGCTGCTGCTTATTTAAATCAGCCTGTACAAAACTTTCCAAACTTGGCCTCATTTTGAGGGAACTTCTCTGGCACTGCCAACTAGAACAGGTGCACCCTGACAAGCCGCGAGGTGACAAAACAATAACCCGGGGCTGACCAAGATTGTTTTATATTCAGTTTGGTTTGCTTGCGAGAGATATAAAATGCCACAAACAAGTTTGCATCCAGCAGTGCTGACAGAACTGCTCTCTCCTTCCCTCTCTCTTTGTGTTTCTAGGTAACGATTTGTTCCTGGTAGCTGTCCATGAGCTTGGTCACGCGCTGGGCCTCGAACACTCCAACGACCCCACGGCTATCATGGCTCCTTTCTACCAGTACATGGACACAGATAACTTCAAACTACCCATGGATGACCTGCTGGGCATCCAGAAAATTTATGGTAAGGCTTTCTTCCATCCTTTAAATACAATTTGTTAAACAGACACACAACACAGTTGGATAGCAGAATGTTATTGTGAAATGCAGTATGTGATTTGAGAAGCTTGAAACTTAAAGGGTTAGTCTACAAACTATAACTATTATTCAAGCAAGCCAATAGCATACTAAGCTTTGGTAGTCAATAAAGCTCTCTAACCTGCAAAGCTTGCTTGTAAACATATTAATCAGGAGACGTGTGGAGATCTTTTAAGAGCTCAAGTAAAACTAGAATGCCTGACACGCCTAAATACTTCCACACTGTTGACTTCTTCTGCAGGCATGCCAGCCTAAAGTAAGCCATCATACCTGGTTTCTCTCACCTTGAGTGTTTTCTGTGTTATTCAAACCCACTCACAGCACAGAATTACAGATAATGCACAGAAGTACGATTAAGACCTAAATTTACGATCGTACTTCATCGTCAGAGCACCCACACCACGCATCCCTCATTGATGCACATTTGGAGTTGACAGACGCTGATTGCAGAGTGCTTTGTCTCCTCATAAAGCTGATGTAGCTCTGGGGCGGCAATGTGAAATTTAATTTGACGGTAAAGGATTTATGGAAGCACCCACGTAGTTTTCTTTTTTTCCCGCTTGTACTTGAATTAGTAGATTGCAGTCGCAAAAATCAGTGTTTTGTATCAATCAATTTGTAACAGATAGTTCAAATGAGGCCGGACTGTGGAGGAGGAAGCCTTTACGTTTAAATGCGTTATCAGAGCGTCGATGTTGTCGACTCAACCTCAGCTTGACATCTAAGTTGGGAAACAATTTGGTGGCAAATGACAGCATCGTCCCTTACAGCTGTTGACGCTGTACACCAGTCACACTTTGTCGAGATGACTCTGGTCTGTCACACGAATGGCTGCATGCGCACACACAAAGAACCTGCCATCTGCTTACATGGTCAGGGCACGTCCCTCTGGGAGTGACAGACCTGGGCAGGCGATCAAATCTCTCTTCATCCCTCTCGTGTTTTATTCCACTGTCCCTCCCTCCCTCTCCTCTGTGTGGTACCGAGAGTTGAAGGGCAGGACAAGAGATGGCAGCTCCACTCAGCCCCCCACCCCCCCAGTAATTGGCCTCCTTTTCTTCCACATGGCAACACTGGTGCTAGATGTGGAACTAAACAGGGAAAGAGGTGGGAGGTACATCGACTACACGGTGATGCACTTAAGGTTGAGTCGGAAAAAGTGTGAATGGGACTGCATGAGGGTAAAGAGGTATAATGAGATATGAAGGAAATGTGGGTGAATTGGCATTCATTTACAGCTGTTTGCAGTCTGGTAAAGTCGGGTGTAATCATATGAGGAATTTGGGGAAGTTAAGCGCTTGATGTCGAGGATCAGTTCACTGTTAGAGTTTTTGAGCGTGTAGCTTTGCTGCTTCTGTTTATTGCTTCAACCCTTTGAATTGTAGGACAAAACACAGCTGGTTGCATTCAGGGTTTGTACTCCTTTTAAATAATAATTTAGATCATTTATATTCCTTTTAAAAACAGTGATTTCTCATGAATGAAAACAGTGTAAACTACATTAGATATTTATCGACTTAAAATGAATGAAAACTCGGGCAGCTTGTAACTATAAATAATAAAATACAGAGCACATTCAAACCTTTAGATGTGGCATTTCTGTCGTATAATCTTTTTTGTTTGTTTTTTGTTTTTTTCCCCCTTCTTATTCCTCCTGGAAAAATCCCAATTTTCTCACTGGGCTTTGAACATAATGACGTCCTACCCTTTCTCAGAGCCCACTTCCTGTTTACAGAAACAACAGATTTCAGGCACCACTGACATTGCAGTTCATAATGATGTTGCTAACTGGGATGAAAGAAAAAAAACAATCAGTTATTCAGGTCATGCAACCATAATTGTAATAATTGTAATAAATTCAACTAAAGCCCTGAAACTAATGGATCAGTAAAAATAAATTTAAAAAAAAAGCTGGTCTAAAGTATATAATTTAAGACTAAGAGATAAATCTAATTTTGCATTAAAAAAATTCAATAAAGAAGGCTTGGTGATGCAGATGCCTTAAAGAAGATGGAAGTATAACACAGGACTGGATGGTTACACTCCTGGTAGATTGGTTAATAGTATCCTATATGTGCCATGATGCAACTAAACGCAAACCTGACATTACCCTCATCAGTTCATCCAGTGTCCCTTTACTTGTACTACATAATATACAGTATTTATTTCCATTCACACAAATCAGTAGTATGAACATGAGATATGAGTAGTGAAGTAGTTGGTGTAGCTTGTGAAGGAGACTTTGAAAGGCTGTTCAGACTCCTTTGTTCTCAGCCTGCGTTACTGGTTTTCACCTGTGCTCCGCTAGCATCTGTGGGTGTGAGAATTCTCACTGTATTCACTCACCACACCAGCTGAGTTCACTTGATTAGATTCCTTGCTCTCTGGTTTCAAGTGCACAGATCAGTGAAATTAGCCGATTGGTCCAGCCAGTCACCACAGCACAGGTGTAACATGTGGGTCACCTGGAGCTCTCCAGCTCAGTGGGAACTAAATTAACGGTCAGATGCAGAAATTACAGGATGACCAAAAAAAGAGCCAGAAATGTTTTGTTTAATTTTTCTTGTCATGGGTTTACCATAATGTAGCTGTGAGTACACATTTGCCTGTTTGTTTACATGTCCATCAGACTGTGAATCTCGCCGTGCTTACATAACTGCAGAGTACTTTGGCTCCACTAATCTGGGATGTATTTCAGGGGATTAACTTCAGTCAGTGAATGGAATCACTCTCGTGTAGACCCACTGATCAGTTCTGTGGACAGGGTGATGGCTTAATCCTGCGATTGTCTGGTTTGTCAACTACAGACGGATGACACATTAAAGGAAGAGCCAGCATAAAATGTCTAAAGTAGCCACTACATGTTGCCAGGACAGCTTCAGTGCGGTTTAGGATTGATCCTGCAAGTCTGCTGAAAGAATGTAAGACCATTTGAATCATACCTTTTATCTGATTATGGTCTGTCTGACATGTTATGGGCTAAACATGGTCTCCATTGGCAGTCCTTTGGCAGACCATAGGGAGCTATAGACAGCCCATCTACCTGCAGAGAACATCTGATGCCAGATGGAGGCAGTGTGCCAAGTATGTGGCACAACTAGCCTGCCGGCTACTGTTGCTTGCGTTGTTGTTAGTCCGTCAGCCACAGAGAAGAGCAAAGTTAAACCGTACAAAGAGCTCAAGTGAGACCGAGTGTTAAAAAAAGATTGCTGTAGTTTTTGATGGTTTTTGTGCTTCTCCGGTTCATGTTGACCCCTTCCCTGCTCTGGCCCAACCAATCCGAGCTACATGCTGATGGGTTTTTGGAGGATTGCACTGGAGCGCATTTGCGTAGGTTGGAAACTCCTCTTCGTAGGCAAATACTCGCACAAGCGGACACAACCATGGTACCATAAAACAAGCACAATCTCGTCACAGTCATCTGGTCCTCTACCTCTTGGACACTTTAAACACATGGTAGCTCCTATCCTTACAGTCACAGAGTGTGTTAATCACACAGCATTATGTGCTCCGTTATTCATATGCAAAGCCCACTTGCTATTAGCCACTCTCTCCACTCTGTTTTTCCTCTGAATGCATCACTCTGTCTTTTCATGTACAGTAATTCATGAATGTGAAATGACACGCAGGCGCATCTCTGCCAGCATTTGAGTGGATATTTTATTTTTATCTTCACATGATCTACATTTTTAAACCTAATTCTGCTAAGCCTTTTATTATTACTATTCCTATGCTTTTTTATTTTTGGTTTTATCCTCCTTAACATGATATTATGCTTTGCTAAGCTGAATCTCTAAACTTGGCAGCGTTAACATCTACCCACTGATTTGTGCATGACCTCATCTTGTTTATCTGTTGACTCCTTTCTCTCTCATGTCTTTTTTGAGTGCTTGTTGGCAGTCTTCATCACGTTTTTTTTTTTGTCACTGGGGTTACAAGTGACAACACAAAATTTGGCTTGATCCATCTCCCCTGCAAGATCTGAGAGCTGGTTAGCTTTAATTGATGAAGTAATAATAAGCAAAGTGTTAGATGCAAAACAACATGTTGCAGATGCATGTAAGATGCATTTCTTTGCCTCCCTGCAGGGCCGCCTGATAAACTCCCCCAGCCCACCAAGCCTTTGCCAACAGCACCTCCTCCTCGCTCCCATCCTCCTTCAGACCCCCGTAAACCAGACAGGCAGACGCGACCCCCAAGGCTGCCCTCAGGAGACAGACCGTCGCATCCCAACGCAAAACCCAACATCTGCGATGGAGGCTTCAACACTCTGGCCATACTGAGAAGGGAGATGTTCGTTTTCAAGGTAAATGAACATTGTGTGATATCAAAACAAAGCTGGGGGCTTTTCACATTTGGTTTGTTTTCAGCAAGCTCAACTTTTGAATCCGAGATCTGTTCTGCTTTTACCAACTGTGGGAGCACAGAAACCAGTTTTTGCAGTCCAAAACAACACTGTGCTAGAAGAGAGTTCATTCCCGCACAACACCTCTGGCTGTAATACATAACTTAACTGGATGATTACTGCAACAAAAGAACAGCTTTGCCCTACAGTCCATCTCCATTGGTCTTAATTACGAACAATAGAGATGGACTGGGGTGCAGTTCTCGGGAAAAAATTGGGATGCTTTATAAGATGTAAATAGATACAGGATGGAATCAAAAATTGAAGCTATATATATATATATATATATATACACATACATATATACATACATATATATATGTGTATGTTCAGCTTCAACCTTTTTTCTTTTTTTTTGAAAATTGGGTTGTAGTTAAATGCAGAATAAATTGCTTGCTAGCTTGGAGGATTACCTAAATATATGAAAGTTGGGAGCTTTTCTGCTAATCTGCTTCATGTTTAACATGTGCATAGTGTGCATAATGTGGAAAAACCTCACTTGGATGTAATATAAATTATTTGACTGGAATGTTGGCTGGAATTTTTCAGAGAGCGTTTGACAATGTGGTTATAGCTGGTAGAATTATTGTGGAACCTGTTCTGTTATCGTTAAGCTCTTGCCTGTGTATTTTATCCCATTCTTAAAGAGGCTATTATGTCTAAAGGAAGTCTTTCTAGTTAACTTGGGACCTACTGAGCAAGAATTTACTAAGAAGGAAAACCAAGCCATGCACAGTAGAATACAGTTCTTCTCCAGAGAAGCTCAGCTTGGTTTTCATTCCAATACAAGAGAAAAAACACACATCTTTATCCTTGGTCTTAGCTTGTGAGAGCAAGACCTTGGCAACATGCAGTAAGGAACAGAGCAAAACCCTGGGGCTGCACAAAGCTGTCCTGTGTTCTCCACAGAAAGGAGAAAGAGTGCCTCTGATGCTTTATGTGAGTGTGACTGTATTTTCTGGGGATATAAATAGACAGTGTTCATTGGTTAAATAAGAGGCTTGTGGAGCCAGAGTAAAAAAACAGTTTTTGTCCTCTCTGCACTCCTCGCTACAAGTTTCTTCTTCTTCTAGAGTCAAAAAAAGAACTAAGTCTTGGAACTGAAGCTGCTACCTGTAGGGATATTTACCCAAAATTAGACTGAAAGCCCACACTGAGTCTTTTGTAGGAGTGGGGAAAAAATCTTCTTGTCACAATAGTCTAAGTCCAGCCCCTGTTTCTTTCACATAGCTGATGCCTGCAGCAGCAGCTACTGTCAGCCTTCATTACTCCCGAGGCCACAGCCTGGCCTGATGGAGTGATGAGGATCATGGGATTTCTACAGAGCTCAGAGGTAGTGTTGGGATAAAAAAGATTTTCAGCAATCAGCCAAATGTTTTATGACTTTAGGAAGTGAAGGAGAGAGGCTCTAAATATCTATGATGTCACAGCGATCCCAGCATCTGAAGTGAAATTTGGGGGTGTTGCTACGGAAGTTGTCTAGCTAGTAAATAGAAGTATCCCTCAGTGAATTATTGAAGAATTTTTTAATTTAAAAAAAAAAAAGTGTGAATAATTCCTTTTTTTTAAAAAAAAAATAACCATTTATGTCCATTCACCTATATTTACCTCTGTGATTGGTTTCGTTTGTGTGGACGTAGAATAGGGGATGTTTTGATTTTACTGTCATTTATTAAACCGCACATCTTTAAAAGGATATTGTTGACAGTGCTTAAAAAAACAACCTGTATGCAAAAGACATCATGTTTGCAGTTTGTCTAAGTTAATGATAGTGTGCTAAATAAGTAGGAGAACGTGTAATTGCTCGGCTTAAGTGGGCATCCGCTTATGTTAAATTGGCACGGTGCGTCCATTATTTTGTGGGCTTTCAATGTTTCACCCGCACCGACTCACATTTTCCCAAACATCCCGGGGAGTAGAGGGGAAAGATCTGCAGAACACATGTAAGTGTAGCTGTAAATCCACTGTGTTCACATCATTAAGACCACCAGCAATATCAGAGTCACGATGATTTGTTCTCCCCTTAGAGTAATCTGCGTCTCAGTCTGTGAATCAAGTGTGTTTAGTGAAGTGAAATGAATAAGGAATCACGGGTTTGACTTGGATTCCCTCTGTAAGCGTGTTATACTGGAGGAGCAGGTGGTCCTAATATTTCTTGATTCTCGGTGAGTATTTTGCCAATTTTCTGCAAGCAGACTGACGTATCGTGTTAACGCCTCTTTCCTCCTGGTAGATGAAGCTGCCCAACTGTAAAACAGTTTATCTGGAATCATAATTAGAGATGTTTGGATTACTCCAGACTCTGATAAATTCCCTTTAGAGCCAGCCAATGTATACGCTCGAGTCTAAAGACCGGCTGCAGCGATGGCTCGCGGAGCTGCGCATACTTATGTCTCGTTTCAGTTTTACTTGAACTTTACAAAGCTGACTTGTTCTTTGCTTGATTGTTCGATTGATTCTTTGCTTAGTTACTTTGCTCTGCGGGTCCATTTGGCCCTGCATAACTGGGTTGTACTCACCGTCCCGGCTTGATTGTTTTGGAAAACTGGAGACTAGTCGATGCCAAGTCATTATAGCAGAGATCTCAGCAGTCTCACAGCCCCTGAGGTCCACAGGTGGTCCAGCAATGTAAAGTAGGGGAGCTTTGGAGTGAAGTTTATCTGTTGAAATGCAGCGAGGGAGCAGTGAGGTTTTCTAAGAAGCAAAAAGCGCAGTTTTATTGTTGATATGTCACTTTTTGTTCTAAATAGGTGCACGATGTGCTTTTTACTTTTACTCTTAACTAAATATCTGACTCATAGTTGGCTTTTGCAGCTCATTGTTAGGGACATTTCAGAGCTTGGGCTTCTTTTCACAGGTACGTGTTTGTGTACAAAGGGGACAATAGGGTACAGGAAAGAGTACTGTGCTGAATTACAGTTGTATTTCCAGAGAAACCATCATTCAGAGCACAACCCTGATATGATTCCTTTTGTCAAAACTTTGGATATTGCTTGCTTTCTGTTTTGCAAGTATATTGGAGGCTACAGGTTTGTATATTGCTCTCTCAGCCATTTACATGTAAATAGAACATCTCTTTCCAGTTTTCCAGGATATTTGTGCGATATACTGTCGGATGCCACTAAGCTTCATCAAACATTTTTGCTCTTCTAGACCTTCAGAGCCCAACAAACTAAGTACTATTAATGAGTTGGACTAAAACGGCAACAGAAAATGGTGAATCAAGAGCTATAATGGTGCCATGCAGAGACAGAGGTTATTGTTTGCACAAAATATTCAAATGTTCCACTTTTGAAGTCACAAAGTAGAGCAGAGGGTTGCTGGGGAAAATGCTCCATGTTCACATAATGTTACAGATTTAGGATTCCATAAAATTCAGGGAAACATGTTTAAAACAGGCTGAGATGGCCTGATTTTCAATCTTTGTTATGCAGATGTAGATATTATAAGGCAAAATGCAGAATTAGACTCGTCTTGCCAACAGTGCTGAAAGATGGCTGATTTATACGGGCCACGTTAATCTACAAAGCCAGGCTGGGAGTCATGCTTGTTAAAGGTGGTTGTTTTACGGTTGCTCATTTTTCTTTCCTGGTGAGGTGACAGGGGGTCGCTCAGGGTTCACCGATGAATTCACAGATCCAGTGTCAAGAGTAAATGTCCCATAAAGCTACAAAGTTGCCGTTTTTACAGTCGCAGTCACTTCAGGTTCAACTTTCAATGAACCCACAGGCCATATGGCATCCCACTGGAGCTCGAAGTAGCACACACGTTCATGTATATGCATGCGTACATCCATGAATAGTTCTTTCTCGGGCTTTAATTGCAACCAGTTTTCTCCTGCTGTACTGCAAATGTATCCTCGTGTGATGCTTATACTGTCTGACAACAACCAGACAAAAAGTTTCCAGGAGTTCATTCATTTTCCATCAGGCTTGGATTGTAGTAAAATATGGATGTAGAGTCTCAGACATCATAATTAAAGTTTGGATTTGGGTTTATGGCTCACTGCTGTCTTGTCAGTTTTTAGAGCCAGAAAATCCAAACAAGGATTTAGGGATTTCAACCAAACATTCCCGACAACATAATTTTCTTATAGCTGCAATGTTTCCTTTATGGAACAAGGATCCAACACAAGAATGCAGATTACAGGAAGTGAAATTACTTACTGTGTTCATGCTTTTCTTTTTGGTATTAAGTTGTTGTTTTTCCCAATGGTGTTTTTATCCTTAGAGCAATTTATTATTATTATTATTATTATTATTATTATTATTATTATTATTATTATTATTATTAAAGCTCACAGTTCAGCAGAACCTGTCTGTAAAAGCAGTGATATAGAAATTTTGCATATATTGTTAGATGATGGTTTAAAGATCCAATTTCATTTTACCCAATAACAGCGAATCATTATGTTCAAACACTTGTAGCTGCACACCACTACATAAACACAATTAGAGCCTATTTTTCCCTACAAGTCTATATATAAGCTTCCACTCAACACTTGACAGACTAATGCTCTTATCTACTCTACCTTCCATTATCGGACTGTTGCCCAGCTCACAGCATAGACATATAATAAGGGAAACTACCACCCCTCTCACCCACTCACTGAGGGACACTTACTTCCTTGATGCGGACAGATATAGAGCGGGGGGATTCTGGGATGCCGCAGGGTGCCTTGCTGTTCGGGATTGCCGATGCTGGAGCCGTGCTCCTTGACTCTGACATCCATTAATGAGAACACAGTGGCCAAATGGGCAGTAAGCTGTCGCCTCTTCTTAATATCTTTTTCAGCAGTGGAGTGAAAGCGAGAGAGAGTCCAAAAATAGCAGCCCGTGTCTGAGTGGATTTTTAATGCCACCAATTCAGTTTTTGACAATTGTAAGACTGCTTCTTTTTCAGGTGTCCTGAGAATTCAAAGAGAAAGAGAGATGAAATGTTGGAACACCGCTCTCATGTCTAATTTTAATCTAAAGCCTCTAGGTGATTAGCTTAGCTTAGTTTAACTGAGCAGAAAGATGAGAAGCAGAGGGGAAGCAGCCAGTCTGCTCAAAGGTAACCCCCTCACTAGCAACCTCTGAATATCACTTAATAATGTGTTATATGTGATTTGTTTTCATCTGTCCCCACGTTCCAATTTAAAGCGTGCCAGCTGCATGCCCGTGTTTCCCGTCTTTATGCTAAGATAAGCTGCCTCATGCTCTTACTGTAGTTTTTGTGTCCCATGTGAGAATGGTCTCTAACGCTTTAGAGCCTTTCAGCTCTCTCTTTCTTTCTAACAGCAGTAAATTTCCCATGATGACATAGTGTTTCCATAAATATAAACACATCTAGTTATAATAAACGTTGCAATTGTTGTTTCCCATGAAATCACTTTTATTCTCTGGAAAAATGTAACTGAAGTTTATTCCAAAGTATAAAATCACAGAAACTGATAACACAGCCAATTATTTTGGTAGTTTGACGCTTGAGCTGCTAAACGCTGTTCTGCACTCTGACTTTAGGGATGGAGGCTTGCATCCTGCATGGAGCCCTGTGCTGACATTTATTGGATTGGAAAATGTCCCCGCACAGATGAACTGTAAAGCTGCCATATTAGAATTAAAAACTAATGGAAAGAAACAGCTGCAGGTTGAAAAGTTAAACCAGCGTTTGTTGCCCTGATGAAGGTCATACTTCATTATTTACAACAGTTGCAGTTATTTCCCTGCACACTGAAGGAGCTTTGTCCCAGGCCGTGTCTCGGCCTGCAGGACATGTAAAAAGCATACAAATGCGCAAGTGCACACGTATTTAAAAATGTTCTGCAGTTTGTTTCCTCTGCGAACAGAATCGATTTTGGCAAGAACGCCCAGATAAATGCTGTGACCTTAATCCTCATCCGTCTAAATTATTTGCACCCAGGTTCTGCTGATGACTCAAGTCGAGTGTGTGCGTCATGTTAGACGAGTGAGAGGTCAGCACCACTGTCATGCTAATACCGCTGTTTGTCACATTCTCACCTCTTCGCTCAGTCGCAGATGCTCGCCCAGGGCTGACGCCGATGTTGAGATTTAACCTTATTTATACAGAACAAACAACAAACACTCCAAATAGCGTCGGTTTCTTACAATAGCTCCATTGTCTTGTTGTTCTTTGCTAATAACAGGGCGTTCTCCCTGCTCTTTTGTCCTTTCCAGCAAAATTATTATTTCATGCCTATTCATATATTGATTGATATTTATGCAGTATGTACAGTGTTTTCCACACTTCTGTTGGCTCTTTATGTAGTGACTCAGTCTTCAACCTCTAATGGTCATTTTACTCGATTACAATTTTCAAAGATGCGTTGAGGAGGCGCCAAAGTCGTCGTCTACCCAGCATCCTGCTGTGAAGAGTCAGTGTGAGAATACACATTAAAAAATAGCCTGTAGTGTAATTTACATGAATATGCTGCAGCTCGGCCGGCAGAGATTAATGAGGTTGAGTTGTTTTGAATCTCTGTAATTATTTTGTGTCCCTCCCGCTTTCTAATCATTTTGTGTCACTTGTTCGCCATTTTGCATGATTTTTTTTTGTAGTCATTTTGTGTGTAATTTTATGGTTGTTTGCATCTCTATTCCTTTTATGGGTTTTTTGGGCTCTCTGTACACATTTTGCATAACTTTGTTGTTGTTTTGCCTCTCTTTGTGGTCATTTTGTGTCACTTGGTTTTCATTTTGCATGTTGTTTTGTAGTTATTAGTGTAATTTTATGGTTGTTTTGCATGTCTGTAGTCTTATTGTATATCTTTCTGTTTATTTTGCATGCCTTTGTTATCATTTTACTTCATTTTCTGATTGCCTTGATTTTTTTTTGCATCGCTTTTTTGATCTTTTGCCTTTCATTCTAATCATTTTGTGTCACTTGGTCACCATTTTGCACATAGTTTTTGGGGGTTTTTTTGCAGTAATTGTGTATATAATTTTCTGGTTGTTTGCATCTCTTTGTAGTTATTTTATGATTTTTGGATGTCTGCACACATTTTGCTTCACTTTGTTGTTGTTCCGCCTCTCTTTGTAGTCATTCAATGTCATTTTTTGGTTGTTTCGCAACACTTTCTAGTGTTTTGTGCCACTTTCAGGCTTTGAATCTTATGTGATATTTGTGGCAGATTTTTGTCGTCTAGTGTTTGTTGAATTTATCAGTCATCAATAACTTTCCGCTCCCTCCTTCTGCCCCAGACACCAGAACATATGATCACAGGTCAGGTGTCCATGCTGCAGTGGGTAAGAGCTCTTAAAGTAGAATGAGGGGGATCCGGGCGTTAATTAGGCATGCAGTTTTAGTGTTGTGGCTGATTGGTGTATTTGCATAATAATTACTTGCTAGTCATCTTGCAGTAGAATCGCCATGAATTAATGCACTAAACAGATACCTGTTAATTTCAGAATTAATGAAGTGCAAAGCACTCTCCATCGTGTGTCTGTTTTATTGCTTTGTTGACTCAGCGGGTCAGGTACCTCATGCAGTACACCAGTGTGTTGTGCAGTATTGATTTTGCCAACAAAACACTCAGTTCAGTTGTTGGCAAGGCAATTTCTGCAGTTTGTGTTCCGCTTCACAAACTTTTCTCAGAACTCACAAAAACTCATTGGTAGAAACAGTTTATTAATTGAAGTGCAGAATTCATATTTCTATAGAAACCATATTATAATAAAGCCTTACTGCTCTGAATGCATTATCATGTGCCGTGAGACGTTTACGTGACAAACACTGTACTGGCCTTTTCCTCAAAGCGGGGAACGGTGTAATATTTCCAACTTTTGCTAAGACTAAACTTGTTGTGATTATTCTGAACGTTCCTGTAATTGAGAAGTGCCTGCTGAAATTTTCTACAAGTCTGCTCGCCTGAGCTTTATTTTCAGAGTGGGAGTGGGAAGTTTGGGCAAGCAGGAGAAAGAACATTTTTCCCCTTTTTATAAAGTCAAAAGGATTCAAATAGGTCGGATTTCACAGTTTGATCTGTTTTCAATTACTGGGCCGGGCCATGTACAGCAGAAAAGGCTGAACAACTGAAATCTATGGAGGCAGTAGGTATGGAGCGAGTGTGGGAGAGAAGAAGTGGAGGAATTGGAATGAGAGACAAGGGGAAATGAAAAGAAAGAGGAGGACGAGTCCAGAGAGAGTGCGAAGTCCCAGAGAAACAATTGGATTAGACAAAGAGAGAGAAGGAGAGCTGTGCAGAGAGTCTTTGATAAATTGGCTGTTTATTTAGCTTTCGCTGTGAATGAGGCAGGGCGTGATGATGGGTTGTCTCCCCTGCATCCCTCGCTACAAGGTCAGCTTTTTTGGCCTGAGCGCCCAGCGTGTTAAGGAGGTGCAATTGGCCATTCATTGCCAAAGGGTGGGACATCTTTCTGAGTCCTAATGGCTTTTGCAGCTGGGTCTCTCCCCAGCTTCCTCCGTCATCAAGTTTCATCCAACATCAAAAAGACACACCGTCCACTTGGCCGGGCTCACGCCCCCCCCCCCCCCCAAAGGAAATCAGATTCCCTTGGCTCCTCATAAAGCTCCTGGCTATCACTTTGCCCCTGTTACTTGATGGTTTTCCCAGTATGTTCTTCAGGTTCTGCATGTGTAGCGACAGTCGCTGAGGCTTTCCAGGCAACCTGAGAAAGCATACGTGCGTCTTAAAAGCATCACGGCTGTCACCGGCAGGCTTTGTTGTATGAGCAGCAGAGCAAGGAGCTGGCCTGAATTCACCGTATCGGATAAATTTACTGCCAGCTGTGTTACTATATGCAGAATTCTTTACAGATTTATTTTGCCTTGGATCAGGGCAGTGTGGTGTTTGGTGTCAAAAAACATTCGAGCAACTAAAACTTTTGCACGAGAGATTTTATAATGCGTCTTTTTCCTACTTAGTCTTCTGACGGTTTTTCACACACATATGTGCATCTTATCTAGCAGACAGTACTGGATGCTTCCCGTTGCTTAGGTGACGTGCTCCGCACTGAGGCTAAACTTACATTAAGTGATTTTTGCCACTTTGGGCGGTCAAAACAAGCTTTCATCGACCTTTACAGGATGTTGGCAGACGCAGTCCTGCCAGCTTAGTTTTCTATATGTAAATCTGACATGGGACTAACCGTGCCTTAGACCCAAAAAGTTTATAATTTATTCTTAACATAGTCCTCTGTTCCCCTTCAGGACCATTGGTTTTGGCGAGTGAGAGATAACTCTGTGATGCCAGGATACCCCATGCTCATCAGTGTGTTCTGGAGGGGCCTGCCGCCCAAGATAGACGCAGTCTATGAGAACAGCGAGGGCAAGTTTGTCTTCTTCAAAGGTAAGATCACGCTCTCCACCACCATCATCACTGCCGAGCATAGCTCTTTTTCATTACAGGCAAAGCAGCATAAAGCTTTAATCTGACCCTAATCCTGACTCACATTAGCTCCATGTCATCTCTCTTATCCACAAAAGTCATCTTTTTTGTATAAGCTCATGCCTCCTGTACTCATTTTCTGTGTGTATGTTGGGAATAGAGGGGTTTTGGGGGGGGGGGGG
>JAVDPK010000741.1:263987-292594 GCA_034780415.1 Cichlasoma orientale
CCCCCCCCCCCCCCCGCCAGGAGCTACAGCATATGCTGCCATGCTCACTCCAAACACTGCACTGACCCAATCTGTGTATGAGTTTAGGTTTGGGGAAGATTAAAGCAGTGTTTTGCTTAGTGGGAAAGTGTCCCACAAACAGTTTTGACTTTTAATAATACATATGTTTCATTTTGGTGTTCTAATAATATATTTTCATATAAAATCTTCAACTGTACTTAAACATAATCAGCATGCATGCCACAGCGTGTGCTGAAGAGCTTCACTGCGTACTGTCAGTGTTTGATGAGACCTGATTTCGATTTTTTTTTTTATCTTTCTGAAAAGATTTGTCTACATATTCAAATCTAGACCAAGCTAGCCCCAAAAGAGTGAGCTTTACGACTAATTATGTCTAAAGCTGCAAAGCCACTTAAAAGAAGCAGCAAACAAACACGGCCCTCCATATTTGCATACACTCGAGAGAGGAAGAGAGGCAGAAAGGCAGAGAGAGAGGGAAGGGTGTTGATGAAAGGAGACGTAGGTAAGCAATGAAAGTCTGCTGGGATAAAAACTACAAATCTTCTCTCAAACCCGTTTCTATTTTCGACACCAAACAATTCCTGGAAACGCAGACTGCTGGTCCCGGGTGTGCCACAAGCTCTGCAAGTTTGATTTCACTGCCTTTTCCTCCACCCTGCTCCTCACCGGGCAGGGTAGAGTTAGAAAATTCATACTAACAGAATGCCTTTTTTCATTTGAATACACGCAGCTGATTTCCCAGAAGGCCTTGTTCTGACTGTCACCATTTGGAAGAAAAATTAAGAAGAAAGTCGGTCAGAAAGGAGAAGGCGGCACTCGTCTAACCAGGCATTTTGAATATACTCTTTAACAGCTCCTTGTCTGATGAAGTCTGAAAATAAATACGCAGATGGGGACTTCGGAGTCTGGTTTGGCTGTTGTGGCTGAGACACCGAGTAGCTTAGTGCTTTTCAGGCAGGTCAGAAAACAGACACAGTGTACATTAAGAGTAGCTTCGGCATGTGCTGTTCATTTCCACATCAGTGCCAGTGTGTTAGTCGTTTCCCTGTTTGCATTCTTAAGGGACTCGAGAAGTTCAACATAAATTTTAAATGCAATAGTCGAATCGGGCCTGTTGTGTGGATTCCTAATCAGGCTATGGGCTTTTATAGATTTACCATTCACAGCTTGGCAACAGCACGCAGGCAGATTTAGAAGAAAAGTGTTTTACATGTAGAAATGTTTGATTAATAAGAAGCTGCGTTATGAATTGAAATTAAATTAATCAGTTTAACATAGGCGTTTGCAGCTTTACTCAGAGGCACCCTACGTATGCACAATACATATATATGAGTATGTGTTTTCCTCCTGGGAGGCAGGATCCAATCAGAGCTTGATTGGGGCTTTTGTGTCAGAGGACAGACAGAGCTGCTTCCTACATTTAAATTACGCAGACATGTCTTAGATTGTTTTATTTCAGATTAAGAGCAGCACAGTACACGAGCTTGCCTAATATCGTTGATTGCGTATCAAAAGTAAAGCCGATGTGGAAGTGCATTAAGCCTGCATTCTTTCTGATGACCAGCAGGGGGCAACTTTTCTTGATGCAGAAAGAACAGTGATCCATAGAAATCTGTGGAAAATGATTACTTTGATTATTTTAAATCTTTTTGAATATAACATGATATTCATTTGGCAAATTGTAGCTCCCACTGGAGTCACAAAGGATGATAAAATTGCGTATGCTTTAGTGTGACCCTTCTTCACTACCAAATAAATATGAAGTGTCCCTCAGTCTCTCAGTCATATTCACCGCTCTCATCGCGTCCACTTTTAAATCATTAAGAGATGATCAAAACTCTCACAGTGAGCTCAAGCTAAAGGCTTCAGTAACCAGTACTTTACTGGTGTGTACACTGGGTAATACATTTCATTTTAGTTCACGTTTGAGGTAATTTAGAATTACCAGAACTAATTAATTTTCCAGACACCATGGAGCTAGTTATACAGTTTCCACATCCACAGGTACACAGAAGCCTGCTTACAGTATGTCTGAGTGTTTTTGTCATCAGAGGATGAACACGCGGCTCTGTACATGTGGTCTCCTGTTTGTTGATATTGCACTAAAAGCTACTTTGAGCTATTTTCTTATTCACAAGGGGTCACCACAACAAGTAGGTCCACATATTTGATTTGGCAGATTTTTCCTGACACAACCCCCCAGGGGACCTCCCGGGATCAAACCGGGGATCTTTAGCTTATCACGCAAATGTGTAAACTGCTACACTGTGGTGCAGTGCAGATATTATTCTACAAAATTTTAAAAAGTAATCATAAAAGGTATAGCTGTTCACGTACCTAATCTAGTAAAGTTCTGGCCTTAAATATTCTTTGTGCAGTCAGGTTTTGGATGATGCATACAGTATCTGTTTCTAATAATAACAGCACCTGATTTTCCTCTCTAAGTACTTGATATTTCTAAACATTGGTTTCTTGATTTCACATAGAAGTTAACGCAGCAGGTTTCTTATTTTGCAGCTGAGGATTACCCCACCTAACAACTGCTGCTGGCATTTTTTGTCAGATGTACCTGCCAAGAGTGTCAGCTAATGCTAACTCCATAATTTATTTAAACTGAGTCTCTATTTGCATTCTTACTGTTTCCAGCTAATCTTTTTTTTTATAATAGGTTTGAGTATGCACTTGATAGCTAAGTGCATGATAAAGTGTCCCAAACAAAGAAATCTTCAGTAACAGATTCTAATCTGATAGATTAGGTACTGTAGAGAGGAGGGATGGTGTGATGAAGTGCACCGCCTCAGACGACATAAGACATTTAGGACAGAGCATCTAATTTTAGCCTAAACTTTAATACCCTGCCACTTTGGCTCCCAAAGGGTGAATACTTCAGTCCTGAACAGGTACTCTTCTAACATAGTGTAGCCCCTTATCCAACATAATGATGTATTTTTATGCTCCTTACCTTATACCACAGAAGAAGGCTGTACCTGGACAATGTAGCATAAAAAACAGCACACAGTAGCACAATTTAATAAATTCTTTACACTTCTTTTTAGGTGAGCAGTGGGGGTTTACTTTGGGTAGTAGCAGTCAAGATTGAAAAATTGGTTGGAGCAAACACCTTTCATGTCCCACAGGTGCAGTTTTAGTATTTAGAGAATGTCTGACAAACGTAAAAATTTCATGAGGTGCGTGTTAGTTTATAGTTGGTAGAAACGCCTGCAGAGCTTTTGCTTGACTGCATCATAAAAAAATACATTGTGCAGATTTGAATATGATGATTTAAAGTAGTTTTGCCACAGTGTCACAGTGGGTCTGTGTGTGTGTGTGTGTGTGTGTGTGTGTGTGTGTGTGTGTGTGTGTGTGTGTGTGTGTGTGTGTGTGTGTGTGTATGCGCACTAACTTAAGTACTCTCAGGTGCATGTGTGGTTCTCCGTTTTCCCGTGTTTGTGTGTGGCCTGTGTAAAGAGGAGGCGTCTCTTTTTTTGGAACAAATCTTCATCCTATATAACACTTTTCATACACTGTTGAGGGCAAGCAGGGGATTAGTCGATGCAGTGCAGCAGATGCCAGAGCCGCGACTACATCAAAGCAGCCCTCACAGCTCTGAAGATGAAGCTAGACTTTTATGTGGAGGCCGATGCAAGTCGACTCCAATTTAAAAAAGAAAGAGAGAGCGGAGAATCCCATTTTATGTGGGATGAAAAAAGAGAGAGAAAGGAAAGTTTGGGAGCTTTTGTGAATCAATTTGAACTCATTCTTTCTGGTGATGGGTGACTATTAATCTCAGGGTGTGGCGTGTTAGTGTGCGTATCATGGTCAGAGGAAGCGTGACCCACGGTGAGTGGAGCACTGTGAGAGACAGACTTGAAATGACAGGAATTTCCTTTTCAAAAAAAGAGGCCGCTGCAGGTCTCTCCTTCCCACTTAACATTCAGCCAACACCCTGTCCTACTGTTCCTTCCACCTTTCCATCTCTAACGCTCCGTATTGTTTAAATACTTTAGGGTTAAATGTCAGACGTGTGGAATTTGTGAGGGAAAAAGAATGAGTGCAGATATTGCTGGGATCTTGTCTCCCTTATTTCACACCCATTTCCTGTATTTGTTAAGAAAACAAACAATAAAAAAGAGTTCTCGGTCATCTTAAAGCTGACCTTGCAGAAATTCCACGTAGTGTTTCAGGCTGACTGGTGTTTAGTTAGACACCAGGGAGGCGTAAGGATCCGGCTCTTTAAACACAGCTAGTTAATCAGATTCTGCAAACACCATTTGAATGTTTGATTCTCTGTTTTCTTTGGGAAAGTGATGTTTATGTTCTCAAATACCCATCAAACTTTAAAGAACTTATAGAGTCTTTAACGTTGCTCAGTTACTCAGGAGTTTGAAGCATGCTGCATGTTTGTCTGAGATCTGCACAGGTCACACACTCTGGCCCTGTTTCTGTTTTCCTTCTAACCCTGATTTATTTTTGTCAGTGCTGCGATTATTGAAAGAAATACTACAAGTAATTGGATACATTAAACTGATGATTGTTCTTTTCCTGCTCATAAAACACTGAGCATTCATAGCCTCATGCTTCATTTCATTTGATTTTAATAACAGAAAGAGAATAATAAAAACTCCATCTGCTCTGCCTTTGTCATTCCAACTTCATCTTTCCCTTTTTCTTTTATACCACGTACCTCCCCCATACCCTAACACACACTTCCTCTTGACCCACCCTACGCCGCCACCATTGATGAAGAAATGCACTTCCTGGGGTCACGCGGTGTCACAAATGTGCTGTTTAACCTAATTACTCCACAGGAAGGAGGCCATAGAGAGAGAAAAAAGGAGAACAGGAACAAACAGAAAACTCACAGAATTCAATTTGATTTCAAAAAGAAGAAAAAAAACCATGTTTTTTTAATATTTCAAAAACAATATCACAGCCCAAGTATTTTCTTGGCTTCATGGATCCAGGAAACTTAAAAAAAAAAAAAAGTTAATTTGACTCTTTGGTTGCCAGTTTTCCCACAAGGTTTGTAGTTTTTTTTTCTTTTTATCACAGCTGAGCAGTTACCAGCTCAGTTTGCCAGCGCTGAAAAGTTCCCAGAGCACCTCCAAGCAAGGGCAAGGAGAACTTGTCACCATTTCTGTGCCCTCTTTTAAATTAGCGAAACATCAACATCAGATGCAGTAATACAAGGCAACAGGTTATTGCCTACCGTTTGTTACAAGGCTTGTATCCGTCCTTGTAAATCTGCTTGAGGGTGATCCCTGCTTTTGCTTGTCCTCCTCCTAATTTGTTTTTTCTTTCGTTCTTTCTTGATATGCAGGAAAGCAGTTCTGGGTGTTTAAGGACACAGTGTTGCAGCCCGGATACCCCAAGGACATCACCCAGTTTGGCCGTGGCATGCCCTCACAGAGCATCGAGACCGCTCTGTGGTGGGAGGATGTGGCCAAAACCTACTTCTTTAAAGGGGACAGGTGGGTACGAGCGGAGGACGACAACCGGTTTAGGTTAAATTTAGACTTTCTTCATTGAAAACTGTATACAAATTTAGCTGCCCCTGGGTACCCTTCTTTTAAGACACATGATCTTATATTGATGGATATGAATATTTAGTATAATATAGCAAGAATAGAGTCTTTTAAACCAGTGTTTCTAATCTGACATGGTTGTTTTCAACCTAATTTTATTTAATACTCGTGCTGAAGGACACTCTTTAATATGTTGCTACAATCAGGTCAGTGACTCCTCTTAGACGAGGGGTTCATTATCCAGCTGGGAGACACTTGTGTCATTTTTCTTTATTTTGTCTCCTGTGTTTTCCCTGCTGTTAGGGTGAAAACGTTTCAGGGAAAATGTTGGACAAAATTAGAGTTCTGAATAAAGAAATAATGGTATGATCAAAGCTGTCTGCTCAAGCCTTTACGTTGCCCGATGGCTCTCACTCCTGTTATGATACTCACTGTTCAGATTCACTCGCTAGAGGAAGCCCCTTTAGCTGACATGTGATGTTAAGATACTAGGTATACACATGAAATACCATCTGTTGTCATTTTCAACCCCGTTCCCTCCTGCATATAGTACCTGCTTTGTCTTCCCGTGGCTCATCATTTGTTCCTGTTTAGGTACTGGCGCTACAATGAGGAAATGAGAACCATGGACCCCGGCTATCCTAAGCCCATCACAGTGTGGAGAGGTGTGCCTGAATCGCCACAGGGGGCCTTCGTGGACAAAGTCAATGGTACGATTTGTTCCGCACAATACTCATTTGTTGCCAAATACAATATTTGGCAACAAAACCACAGTTCTTTTGCCAGGCTGCATTGATTTCAGATGGTCACTGGCAGGGTAGCATTGATTGAAATTTGCCCCACTTATTACACCGAGTCTCAGTCGGTGGCACGCTTCCCTACATGCAGGAGGGCAATAGTGTTTGCATATTGCAAACAGGAGATGAAAACAGGTCAGTACATCCAGAAATGCTCTGTTTTGTTTGTTTGTGTTTTTTATGAATCATTTCACAAGTAAAATGTTGCATAATCAGTCCATCCTGCCCTGACTGCCATAAGACCCAGTTGGAGCAGGACTGTGGAAAGCAGAAAGGACAAGACCACCGCTGGGTGCTCATTCCGGTTTAAGCCAATTGGCTCTCGTTAAGGTTGGGTAGGCGGGATTTAAATCTCGCAAAGAGCTCACCTATAGGCTGCTCAGATGGCGAGATGACAAAAAAAGCTTTTACCATTGGATGCATTATGCCAGGTGGGTTTGGGTCTGGTCTTGGCTGCAAGTCGGTTGGAAAAAACAGAGCAGGTGGTGTTGAAAGCTCGGGCCATCTGTGCCGAAGATCTGCTGCCAGATCCGTAGCTGGGCATTTCTGCCGGTGAGGCCAGGTGGAGCGGGCATCAGTCAGAGCATGAAGGATGGACTGATATCCAAGAGGATGATAGGTGTTTGTATGCGTTTCTGCTAGTATGTGTGTCGGCCTGCATTTATTGAGCGGGCCGGCTGTTTGCCGAGACAGCGTACCAAGTGGACCGCTCATAACACTGACCCAGATAACCAGGCGTAATTGAGTACGCCGCTATAGCCGATGATGGTGTGTATGAGGCAGCACGTTTCAGATTAGGGACCCCAGGGCGACATTGACCTGGCTCTAACCCACGCTAGCTCAGCTTGTCTCACCTCTCATCTGCCCTCCCCCCTCTCTTTCCCTCAGTTAACAGTTATACTTTTTATGGGATTGTATGTTTATTCTCTATCTGCTTCATCTGGATCTTCAAATTTCTAACAAAAACCTTTTTTCGCTTAATTTGGGTCAAATGTAGGAGAAAAGCGTAGCAGAATCTGCTGCCAGGTCGGAAAGAAGAACGTCCCAGCAGTGGTTGTAATCCATCAGCTAATCACAATACTCAGCTGGGCTCTAAATAAGAATTTAAAGGGCACTGTGTGGTTTGGCTTGTGTTTCACTGCGTGAAGCACATGTTACTTAGACTGTACATGGTCAGGTTGTGAATACAAAGCTGTGCCCAACACGGTAATCATCAAGATTTACAAATTTAAACAGGCAGAGTTTCTTACTTGGCGGGGCTAGCCCTCTTTCTGTTTGATCATTTCATCTCCTTCAAAGAGCAATCTTTTAAAATCCTACCTTATGCTGCTCCATTTCCTGACTCGAACCATCTCCAACCGACAAGTCATTTAAAAAGCGCTGGCCCTCCTCGCCTGGAAATTTAGAACATTTCTTCCCTCATCTTCCCAGAGAAGAGTGTACATAAATAATAAATCGCGAGACACAAAGTGTAAAGGAGGCCAGCGAGGAAGAGGAGAGCTCGAGAATCCAGCCAGGCTGTTAGGATCGGTTTTATACGGCACATTTTCCCAGTGAACATTTTAGAAACTGTGACTTGCAGGAGGCAGCAAAGTTTAAGTGAAAATATTGTGGCCGTGGAACGACAAACATCATTTGTTTGTGTTTCAGAATTTTTTGCGCGTTAGTTTCCATTCTTACGTCTGTTGTTTAGGTGAAATAAACCCTCAGTCGAATGAACAGCGACTGGCTGTGTTAGTGGATCTGTTAATTTGGGTGATGCTGGGACAGTTGCCTGCACTTCCTGTCAAAAATCAGCCGTCACTCTGGTGACTTATAAAGCAGCTCGTTTGTCGATGACATTTGCTGCACTTTTGTGCGGTTCTAGCTATGGGGTCTGGCTCCCTCTTGGGCATGTTTTCTCTTTTATGACCGATATAATTAGTCCTGAGGGACAGTCAGAGATATCCCAGTAGAACAACTGAACTGAAATGGAAACAATGGCTCAACAACAATAGAGCGGCACACACTACTCGCTCGTTATCTTTATTTTGATTTCACTTGAATTATTTTTTCCTTTTAAGAGGAAAAAACGTTTTTTTAAGATAATTGAATTGGAAATAAATTGTTTTCTCTGATTGGTTTTAGTATTTTTCGTGAATTTATTAAGTATGTGCAGGAGCAGAACCCACCTGTGACTGTGTGTCTCCCATGCAAGAGTTGCACGCATTAACACAAAAGCGGTTACTTCAATATATGCAAGCAATAATAAACTATACTTGATGTGGAGAATGGATCAATCAGGCTCTACCAGCAAATGGCAGCTGATGAGCTACTGCAGCAATGTTACACATATCTTGTCTTTGAGCACTTGGTCGAGCTGATGACCTTTCCATCTGTTGAATGAAACTGTCATCATTATATCCAGTTTAATGGCTTTCCAGTGACAACTTAATGCACATTTTGACAGTACTTTTAAGAGCAGAGCATTAGCTGAAAATGTCTTTGCTCAGGGGTGAAACAGTCCTGACACTTGAAGTGGTGTTAAATCGCTCTTTATCTTAAAAAAATTTTTAAAGTATTTTTTGTCTGTGTCCTTTCTTCAGGTTTCACCTACTTCTATAAGGGGAAGGAGTACTGGAAGTTCAACAACCAGTTCCTCAGAGTGGAGCCAGGCTACCCGCGCTCCATCCTCAAGGACTTCATGGGCTGTGAGCTGACGCCCATCGACCCCGGCCGCCCACCGGCCGACGACGGCAACCCAGACGTGGTGATCGAGCTGGACAATGAGGCCAACACAGTGAAGGCCATCGCCATCGTCATCCCCTGCGTGCTCGCGCTGTGCCTGCTGGTGCTGGTCTACACTGTGGTGCAGTTCAAGAGGAAGGGTACGCCACGCCACATACTGTACTGCAAACGCTCCATGCAGGAATGGGTTTGAAATTTTGGGAAGAGACAAGAGGGCGGAGTTAGGGTGGGAGGAGAGGTTGGTGAAAAACAGTACGACAGCCCCGACCTTCACAGAGAGGAGGATGGTGGACATTGGACAGCTTTATGAGAAAAACAAGCCATGCCTCCTCCTCTTCAGTGATTCGTTCAGACCTGCAGAACCAGCCGGACAGTCTGACGGTGATCCCTCGTTTAAAAAAAAAAAAAAAAAAAAAAAAGGCGATTCCCAGGACTTTAAGCTGACTTCTCCAGCCCCCAGCCTTTTTAACAAACAGGGGGGCAGAGGGACAGTTTGTGGAGGGGGATCTTTGTTGGAAATGACCATCAGTCCCAGTTCAAAAATAATAACGGGAAAAAAAAATTCAAAAAGAGGGTCAGCATCACTTTGTATCTCAGAAACTTGACTTCCTATCCCCATTCTCTTTTGTTTCTTTGCCCGACTGCTTTTATTCTGAGGGAGGACTTTCAGGGGGACAAGCAATCTTCCCACAGGGCACTGCATTGTCAACTGGCATATCAGGTTGTTGATAAAACAGCTTTCTATTTTCTGATCCGTGTGCCCCCCTCCAGCTTCATATTGGGCTAAAAAAAAAAAAACTAAAAAAAAAAAACAAGCAAGCAAACAAAAAAAGTCTCAGTTAAACACAACTTCATTACATTAACAATCATCCTTTTTTCCATTTTTAAATGTGTTTTTTTAAATTGACATTAATTTGAGAAAGGAGGTCCTCACTGTTCCCTTTAAAGCATCCCTGAAGAAGAGACCAAACAAAACCAAATAAAATCCATCTCTCTCCAAAGAGGATCAATTTTTTTTCCTTCTTTTTTTTTTTTAATCTTTTTATTTCTTCTTTCCCTTCTCTGGATCCTTGCAGCGATTATGAGTTGGGGAGCTCTGACTGTTGTGGCAGTCTGTTTGAGACACAGGGGCCAAATTATTCTGCAATATTTTAACTCGCCTTAATTATAGCTCATACTACTTGTGCTTGGTTTTGCTGTTCTTGGTGGGGCTTTTTTTTTTGTTGTTGTTTTGTTGTTATTTTATTTTAATTTGTATACCGCTATTATTTCTGTTTGTTTCTTTTTTTAAAGAAGCTAATTAATTGCTTCTTGTGATTGGTATTTTATGGATTTATTACGTTACTCAGAATCCTCAGCACTGGCTTGCTGAGCCGTTCTGGACAGATTAATACAGTAGGTTCAGCCTGTACTGAAAGTAATGTATTGTATGCTAAATGATGTTGGAAGGTTCTGGAGTAAAGCCACTATTTTTGTGTGTTAAGGTATTTGTTATTGTTAGTTTTGATATTTCCATAAGACAGTCTGACTTGAGCTTGAGTCTTGTTTTTGGATCTGCCCTTGACCCATATTCCTCCCAGTTTATTTTTTTTTTATTACTTTTTTGTGAATGGACTTAATTTTTTAGATAAAATCCTGTTGACTGCCTTGTTTGAGAGAGCTCACAGTTCCCAGAATGCTCTTGAAGTGAGACACCAAGTCAAGATCAGTGCCTGTGTCAACGTGCATGCAAGCATTTACTGTACACCCCCATCGGTTCTGCTCAACATGGCTTTGGACCCCCGTCGAGCCGAGGAGGAAGTTTTCTCTTAAAGATACTGTTTGCATTCAGTTTTGTACCTTTTATTTGTACCCCTGTCCCACCACCTACCTTCCTCCAGCTACAATTCCATTGAAGGCAAACAAACTGTAAAAGATTTAAATGGTGCGTTTGGGAAATTAATGGGAAATCTGATGGGTGATTGGCAAGTCAAATTGGCCTCAACCAAACATTAGCAAACATGTAGTGTCCTTGCTGTCGTGGCGGGCAGTCTTTGAATGTGCGTTTGTTTTCATGATCACATACTGTTTTTTTTTTTTTTCTTGCTTTCTTTCCTGTTTTCTGGTCAAAACAAATTGGACATGTCACAATGACTTGTTTGTGTAAGACTTTGGGACAAGACAAAAACATGTCCTGATTGAATGAATAAACTGATCAATACACATTGAAGACCTGCCTTCAAACTCTGTTCATTTTTTTTTTTTTTTGCTTGGATATATGTCTAGTGCAGGTTGTACAATTGTATTGTCAGTCTTCATTTTGCTGTGTGTGTTTGTGTGCTGTGAAAAAAAATCCAGGTAGGCTGCACTTTGAATTTTTATTTTTAACTTGCTTGCAGCAGTAGTAGGAGGTACAGTGAGCAGCCACGTGATGTCAGCGTGAAGTTAACTAAAGGACTTGCTGAAGATACGAAGAGAGGTGATATAAAAAGGACATTTTTATTTATTTATTGAACGTCCGTCATAACAGAATACCTCTGTCTAAATTTCTGAGGATAGATTTGTGTTCAGCAGCTTCCAGTTTGCTTTGAAAAACAGTGCACCATTTTAACTGCACACTATTGTTTTGTCTCCAGTTAGCTTCATAAATAAGCCCTGAAAATAAATCCAATCAGCAGGCTAATATGCTTAAACTAGGAACTAACGGTTTCATGTGACCAGCTATCAATGTAGTTAATTAGTATTTAATTACACACAAACGAATCATTCTCTGTCCAACAACAGTTCTGTATTAAATGTTTGAGTTAGAATTTTTATACACAGTCCACCATCTTCAAAAGCTCAAAAGTAATTGGATACTTGGCTGGTAAGCAGTTTCATGAGCAGCTGAGGTCTGTTCCCTCGTTACTGCATGACTGATTAAGCAGATCAAAGATCTGGAGTTGATTCCAAGCGTTGAACTTGTATTTGTAACTGCAAGGAGGCCATCGTAAGGCTGAAAAAACATGAGAAGTTTTTAGGAGAGGCCAAATAAACAATCTGGCACATTCACAAATAGAACGAATGTTACCTCAGCAACACTAAAAGGCCTGAAAGAGCAGGGAAAACAACTAAAGTGCGTGATGACAGAATTGTTTCCATGGTTAAGAAAAGCAACTTCACAATGTCTAACCAGCAACGCTCTCAAGGAGGGCGTGTTATTGTCAAAGTCTGCACTCAAGGGTGGCTTTCAATGATGTAAATACAAAGAGTTTAAAACAAGAAGCAAAAAGAAAAGTATGGAGAAGGTCTAGCAGAGCGTCTCAAGGGAAGAACTTTAGGAGTTCATTGACTGCAGAGGATTTTCATCCAAGTATTAAGAACAATGCTTACATTTTAAAAATGTCGTTTTTCCAGTTGTGTTCGAGCCTCTGAACATGGAGAAAATGTCTAATTCCTGAACAGCTAATGCAAACGTTCTGTTAAACCCTTTCTGTTTGGGAACGTTACACCCTTAGTTTTGTTTAACAACCCAAAATGTGAAATTATCAGTTACTAGCAGAAACCTACCCTATGGATGCTTTTGCCAGGCCTGCAGCGCTTTTTCACATTCTTTGTTCCTTATTTAGCGGCGCACGGACAACGTACGCAACGCATGAAACAAACGCACACGGAGAACGTAACATTGCATTCACTGAGGGAACGATAAATCGGGGTTCTAGCCAGCGGTGGATCGCCCGGCGCTGTGCTGTGCTGAGAATTTCAGCTATCATCACAGTTTGCTAGTGGGTGCCATTAGCATTAGCGAACCATTAGGGGGACCCCCACCCACCCCATCAACACCACTGACCTGTGAATTATTTCTGGCTAGAACTCTGATGAATACAGAAATCTAAATAATTTGGATTTATAATAAATGTTTTTTTTTAAATACACAGATATTAGTAATTGCTGTATGTGTGACGATGTTCGTGCAGAGTTTCATTGAGATTGGCCCACCCATTAAGGAAGAGAGAGGGTACACACAGACATGTATACATTCTTACACTACAATCATTATAGTGAGAAGATGGTTTTACTGCTCCTCTACACTTAAAGAAGTCATTGCTTTCAGCCAAAAACTAGTTCCGCACATAATCTTCAATAAAACCTCAATATCTCAATAGTATGCTTAATTTTTTTTTGTGTGGGTTAAGCAAGCAGTACGTCTTATTTGGTGAGCTTTAGCAGTGCTTGTTTTCTTAACGTTGGCGCGCGTAGTTGCGATTCCCAGCGTGCACCGTAAGCTAAGCTAATCAGCTGCTGGCATGATTACTGGCACGAGCGTGATGTCGAGTTTATCGAACTAAAATGAAATATGACTGGGAGTGTTCACTGTGCCCTCCCACACAGTGCAGTCGGAGGGCTGACATACAGTAAGTACAGATATTGGCTCAACCCACGGTGTACTCTAAGCTCCAGAGATTAACTCAGCCAGCAGCAGGAAAGAAATACAAAAAGTAACACACTCAGAGAAATGTGTATGCATGTTGATCCGGGCTCAGCAGTCCTCTGGTATTGTGCGCTGCTGTATTTTCAGGTGGCGTGATTAAAATCAGCTCTTTAGATGTGCAGTCCCAGAGGTGCAGCACTGGCATTTATTGCAAACTGAATGTGAAACAAGGAGCCGCGCGTGCCCCGATAGTGTTTAGCTTTGCTGGGATGCGTTTGACATATAGTTACTGACAACAAAGTGGGTGAGGTCAAGCCAGTTTACTGACTGTGGTCACGACTCCGAGCGTGGGTGTATGTGTTTGATGAAATTACACTCTTAGGGAAAACCCTTCATCGGTTCTCTTCATAGGACTGTTCAATGGTGAAATTGCCTCTGCTTTCAGACAAAGGCATTATATGCTCAGCTATGTTTAGATGGGTGCTTTTTTTTTCCTCCCCAGAGGCTTTTACTCATTGTCCCTGTAAATACAGACTTGGAGTATGTGTCCATGTCCCTATTTGTGTTCTCTCTCAGATGTCCCCAGGTTGTATTTAGTGTATGTACTTTTTCTCTAGCAGCAATATAAGCAGTTTAGTCAGTCAGAAAGCTTAAAGAAGTCCATATGTGCACAACACTACACACTGAGAAAAGTGCTTTGTGTGCGTTATATAGAAGTTGTTCGACATACCCTACTTTGCTTTGCCTGTCAGGGCTTCGGTCTCTCTCTGGTTACTAATATATATACTAATATCTTCCTGTATTATGGCATTTATGATTACTGTACAATGCCAGAGACTGAATGTGTGTCTGAGAGCATGTTAGTCTTACAACTGGAGCCTGAGCAAAAACCCTGTGGGCCCACCAGGCTTCTCTCCTCCTGCCAGGCTAAAACAATGGTGCTAACCTGACGTACAACTTCCAGAGCTGTTTTTCCACAGTGCCATTTTTGTCAGCACTCCTCTTCCTCCTCCCCGCTGTCACTGGCTCTAAAGCCGGATGATTACAGCAGGAACTGAATTCATGCTTTAGCCCAAGTCCTTGTAGATCACCACTTAATGGTTCATCCTAGTTTAAGGACCATATGTCCTACTGGTGGGCATTAGTGCAGAACAGGGAGCAGCTTCTTGAAGGTCAGTCAGGATCAAGCTATTGCTTTAGCTGGATGAAAAAGGTTAAAACATATAACTGCTGCGCACACACTCATGCACACACAGATCAATGGCTGTTTACTTGTACTGTCTTGCAGCAGAAAGGCCAGCGGATCATCTATATTCAGAAAAAAACATTGTACTATTGATTCCCAACATCTTTTCTTGACACTTTCTGTTATGTGCCTGTTTGGTCATTATATGAGCGTGTGTGTGTGAGAGAGAGACTTGTCAGCACCACCACCACTTCCTCCTCAGCTTCCAGCTCACTCATTGTCAAAACTGACCGTTTGTTGAACCTAAATGGGCACATCGGGCCTGTCAAGCATTGCATTTTTCCGCACAGAAGTCATGTGTACTCCAGATTATGTGACGGCCTTTAGCGAAAGCCTTTCCAAAGTTTGCAGAAGCAGCGCGAGCATACGCAGTGTTTATCTGTCCGAGCGGAAGCTGCCATTGTTAGCATGTCTCTTTAATTAGCTTGGCTATCAACAGTTACTACCGGAGACAGACATTCATTTGTAGGGTTATAGGTTACGTACAAAAACAAACATCTTGACCACCAATTTCACACACACGTAAAATGCTTCACAGTGGGTGTGCTAATCAGTCTCGGATGCTATTAGATTTTAATTAGTGGTTCTGTCCTGCTCTTTATTGAATTGTGAGAGGCCAAACAGCATTAGGTTGGGATAAATGAGTCTCACAGAGAGCTTACATTTTCTTTGCCGTGCTTAGAAGAGTCACTAGCGCTACACTGCAATACATCTGTTTCCTTATCTCCTTGTATTCCACAAGGACCATCGACCGTAAGGATGCTAACTGACACAATGTAGCCTTAGTTGATTTTGGGGGTTTTAATATGAATGTAAATGCTGTGAAATCGAATTTGCCCCCTTCCTGATTTCTTAGATTTTAATATTAGACAAAGATAGCAAATAAATACAAAATGCAATTTTTAAACTATCACTTAATTTATTAAGAGAAAAAGTTATCCAAGCTATCAGTGTGAGAAAATAATCACCCCCTAAACCTGATAGCTGGTTGTGCCACCCTTGGTGGCAAGAACTGAAATCCTCAAAGTTGTTACCCCACCCTCTGAGGGGGGAAGGGGGTATTGTTTTTTGGTATGTTTGTCTGTCTGTTAACAATATTACAGCAAACCTATCAGTCTGATTCATACCAAATTTGCATGAAAAAATGCCAGTGACCCCCTAGATCACCTGACTAAATTTTTGCCATAATAGGGTCAAGGTCAGAGTTCAAGTTGTGCTGAAAATCTTGAGAATGTGATAACTTGAGAATGATGTCACCTACAATGTTCAAATTCACATCATAGATGCATCTACTAAAAATCTCAGATGAGTTTGAATCTCAGTGACCTTGACCTCAAGGTAAAGGTCAAAGGAAAATTGTGGGCATGGACAATAGGACCTACACTGTATTCACTCACCCATCCAAATCAGTGAATTCAGGTGTTCCAATCACTTCCATGGCCACAGGTGTATAAAGTACGGAGTTGGGCTCGGCCTCTTAGTTCCAGTGAAAGGAACTCTTAATGCTTCAGCATATGAAGACATTTTGGACAATTTCACGCTCCCAACTTTGTGGGAACAGTTTGGGGATGGCCCCTTCCTGTTCCAACATGACTGCACACCAGTGCACAAAGCAGGTCCATAAAGACATGGATGAGCGAGTTTGGTGTAGAAGAACTTGACCGGCCTGCACAGAGTCCTGACCTCAAGCCAACAGAACACCTTTGGGACGAATTAGAGTGGAGACTGGGAGCCAGGCTGTCTTGTCCAACATCAGTGTCTGACCTCACAAATGCCCTTCTGGAAGAATGGTCAAACATTCCAATAAACACCCCCAAACCTTGTGGAAAACCTTCCCAGAAGAACTGAAGCTGTTATAGCTGCAAAGGGTGGGCCGACATCACATTAAACCCTGTGGATTAAGAATGGGATGTCACTCAAGTTCATATGTGTGTGAAGGCAACCAAGCGAAAACATTGGACAATATGGTGTTGAGTAGCAGTCAAAAGATTGGACACTCCAATCTTTTGACTGTTACTGTATATATTATATATCTGTGACTAATATTAAAATATGTTTGATGGTCAAAAACATTTAAGTGTGACAAATATGCAAAAAAATAAAACAAATCAGGAAAGGGGTAAATACTTTTTTTGTAGTCATTAAATGTGTTCATGTGCTCCTCAGATGGTCCCACTGCTGCATTTTTGTATCTTGGAACGCGGAAACAACATACTACAAAGAAGATGTGTTAAACACGTGCGCATAAATACATACTGCTAAAATATAACTTTTCTAATATACGTCACTCTACATGGACGGCAACTAAAGCCATAAATGCCATCAATCAGTTGCTCAGTAGGAATGAGAAGCCGGCTTTTATCTACCAATACATGAAATCAGGCGCCTGCTGTTTGAAATGTTACCATAAATTTAAAGTGGTAATTCTGCTGCTGCCACGGGAACAGAGAGCTTGACAGGCATACGCAGGAAGGAGGATGATTTCTTAACAAAGCGCAAACTGCCGTGTCATTATCTTTGAGGAGTCACTGTGATAACACCTATTTAAAAAATTCTGTAAGTTCTTTTCTATACCATTTTTTTTTTCCTACTGACCATCTTTCTGTCTTTGTCTTCTTTTGTTGCCCGTCTTTGAAAGCAACGCTCTGTCGATCGATAAATACATTTGTTCAGATGTTTACACGCATCCTTGTCTCGTTCACGCCGGTGTTCCTGCACGCGCGGTCCTTACCCGCCACCGTTCCCCGCAGTAACGCAGTCGCGCTCGCTCAGTCGTGGCGCGACACGTTGACATTGAGCGAAATTTTTTACAGATCAAGGAACTTCTTTTTTTAAACTTTATTCTCTCTGTATTTGAATATGAATCACACCTGTGAGATCTATAATGCATCTTTTTGCCAATTTTTCCCCCCAGTGTTGTATATGCAGTTTGATCATACGCCTGCCTTTCATGTCATTCCTCCCACATCCATTCAGAGATCCTCCATCACTCCTTCAGAGTGATGAACGGAGCCATTTTCACTTTTTTTTTTTTCCCTTTGTAAAGAAATAGAATAGTTACTGTCAGTATGTGGAGTGTGACAGATGAAAACCATCTTCCAATCTCCCTCAGGTCTATTCAGGGGCATGGAGCCTTTCTCCTCATGCCACAGAATAGACCACCTTCATATTTCTGCAGCTATAAACCACCTCTGTAAGGAGAGGAGAAATTCAAACACAGCACCATGTAGAACGATATTGAATGAGCGAATCAATGACACCACTCTGCTGCGATGCGCTCAGCTCTGCATCCACAAAGAAATGCCCGTTGTGTGTCCGCTGGCTGCGTATGGACTGCTCAGACCAGACGAGCTTGTAATCTGTTTTCAATTTCTATCATGTCCATCATTGGTTCCAAATGTTGTTTTTTTTTCCTCCGCGGTGCACCTTCTCACCGGAATCTGCTTAGAATAACACCTACATGCGTATGAAAACATACCCACGGCATATTGTACATTCCAGACACTCAAATGAGACACATTAGGCCTTTGTTGAAAGTATTTCAGCACTGCTGTAACAGTATTAGATTCTTTTTTTTTTTCTAATTGCTGACATTTTGTTTAGCCTTCTCTCCGTGTTTTGACTGAAAGCAGTTGCTCTCATACGTGCCATGTTCACATCATTAACTTCAATGGTATGGGGCTGATGGATCGAGAAACAAAGGGAAGTACAGTAGGTTTAATAGAGAACAGACCTAAATGAAGTAAAGAAATACTTCGATGCTGTGCTTTCACTTGCTCCCTGTTGTGTCCATTTGCTGTCCCTCCTACTGTAGTAAGCATTTGGTTTAATGGTACTGAGAACACAAATATGGCACGGCCTACAATTAGGTATTAATGGAGCAGCAGACATTATCTTACTATGCAGATTAAGGTAATATAGGCTCAGTGTAAAGAACTTAAGGACCATCTGCTTATCAATTAAATGCTGATACTGCTTTCAGCTATGACACCCCTACTACTTTAGAGGCTCTATTGATGCCTAACTAAAGCGAAGGCCTTCATGGAGGTGTTCGTGTGTCCCAGTGATCCCAGGGACTATGTTGTCAGGCGCTTTTGGGTCAAAAATTCCCATAAACACTCCCAAACATTGTGGAAAGCCTTCCCAGAAGAGCTGAAGCTGTTATAGCTGCAAAGGCTGCAGTCATCCTGTTACAACCACCCCCACAAGCTTCCATGTTTTCAGTACCGCAGTCAGCATCTGAAGCTCGCAGGGAAGGCCGCCGTACCCGACCCCGTCACGCTCTCAAACTCAGCTCAAGGTCAACTGTTACTCATTGTTACCGTTGGATGAAAAATTCCAAAATCTCAAGTTTGCAAGCGTGCAGGAAAACAAACTTATATAAAACTTGGACCTTGTGCTAACCTTATTTTAACCACGCCGCACTTTGTGTTTTGAGAGGCTTCCACAAACCCGAGCGTCCACCAAGTAAGTAAGCGTCAGTTCAGTCAGGAAAACTGACAGGAATGAAAATGGGAAGAAATGAGAAAATCTTTTTTTGTGTGTGTGTGTGTGTGTGTGTGTGTGTGTGTGTGTGTGTGTGTGTGTGTGTGTGTGTGTGCGCGCGTGTGTGAGTGTGTGAGAGTGTGAGTGTGGGCGAGAGTGTGTGTGTGTGTGTGTGTGTGTGTGTGTGTGTGTGTGTGTGTGCGCGCGTGTGTGCGTGTCTACAATCACCTGAGTTCATTATTTCCAAAACAGGACTTCCATTTGTACATCTGGCTGTTGTAATTGTGAACTGCTTTAATACTGTGTGAGAATGAAGCTTAGCGGGCAGCAACACTCACTGTGGGGAGGGGGCGGGCTTTTTAATTCTTGTCATGTTAGTCTTTTCCGAGGCAAAAATTCCAGGCTAATGAAATATGGTTATGGGACAGGTATGCAGGGTAACATTTAAGTCAGCACATTGTCAGCGGTGGAAGGTCACGACTCTGTAAGCTGTGGTGATGCTGCTACAGATATCATCTCTGCGCGCCGGGCCGCTGTCCCAGCTGACTTGTCATCCGTGGCTTTTACCCTCCTCTGTCCTCTGTCTCTCTGCGGGGCTCTCATTAGTGAAGCAAACACATTATCCACACTGGCTTCCATATAGACAGGAGGAAGGAGGAGATGGAGAGCAGGAAGTAATGATCCGCAGTGTCCAGGTAAAATTAGCTCCATTAATCACACCATTGATTTGGTCAGCTGCAGAAAGCAATGACCCTTCCTTTTCTCCTTCACAAGGAGCACTTATGAACTTCTAGAGACTGGCATGGGTCTCCAGCTAACTATAAATGATATGTTTTGATTGTGAAGAAATAGTCTTTATTGAATTGTCTTATGTTTACCTGGAGGCTGTTTTCTTCTGCTGTTTACGTTTTTTTAGTCTGAGGGAATAGTCGATACCTGCCTCCATGTAGATTAAGAAGAACTGGGCTTGAAAACGTCCTCCATCCCCTGCTCATTCAGTGAAGTGAGACTCAAAAGCTATTTGCTTGAAAACTTTTAAAGCTTTCTCTCTATTACCAACTTAGTTCTCCCTTCTTCCTCTCGCCTTCTTAACCCAGACAGTCACTTTAAGATTCCAGCGGGCAGTTAAAAATATTCACTTTGATTGATATCCTTGTTTCGGAAGTACAGTATGTCACACATACACCTGGATTATTTTCCTTTAGTCACTAATGTGTTTCTTCAGAGGTTTAGCTGCGCTGCCACCAAGCAAATGAAATCGTTTATTCTTTCGTCGCCCACACTCTGGTTAAAAATGCTGCAGGACATTATTGTCTGTGAAAAATAACTTTTTCAGAAGAAGAATGCCTTTTAAGAATTGTATTTCAATTATAGACACACGCATATTTCTATTTGGGGTTTTTTTTTAGTGCTCCATCCGGTGACTCCACTGTCTCCACACGTGGGCAAAGACAGTGAGACCTGGAGGGGCGTGATTGGGAGGACTGGCCTGCCTGATCTGAATGTAGTTCTCGGGGTTTTTGACATTTCTTTGTCTCATGTTTCAATTGTGTATGTGGACCCAAATGCAGGACGCTAGAGGCAGGACTCAGACTTACACAGATCTTTAATGCAGGGAAATCAGAACAACAAGAGGAATACAGAACCAGAGAGATCTAGGTAGGTTTGGAAACGCTGGGACTACAGAGGCTGTGAGCACACAGCTAACAGACAATGTGACACTGAACACAAGGAGACAGAGACAATAAGTGGCTGAAAACGATGAACATAAATGAGGCAGAGGGAAAGAAAACTGAACACGAAACAGGAGATAAAGGTTACCAAAATAAAACAGGAAATAACCAGACAGGCAAACATCGCAGATGGAGACCAGACAGTACACAGGGAATACAAGGGAAATGGAGAGCTATAACAATAGACACCTATACACACTGTAAGACTAAACTAAGAGTACAAACAACACCACCTGTGACAGGGGATAAATACAAAGAAAACACACAAAGGTTACAACTAAACAGTGAGCAAACTAGGAGTCAAACTAAATCTAAACAGTGATAAACAGAACTCGGAAGTCCAAAAAGCACAACGCTGGGTCCCAGACGCAGGACCGTGATTGCACAATCTGACCTTTGTGGTGAATTTACTGGGATGGCCACTCCTGGGGAGATTGTGGCATTGTAACATTGGTTTAACACAAACCTGAATGCTCCAGGTGCTCGCACTCACTGAATTAATCAGGTAGATCCCGGCTGTTGGTAACCCCTTTAATTCCTATGGCAGCAGAAAGGTGCACTTAGTTTTTCACAGGACCGCACAGAGCACTGCGAAACTCTCCTGATTCCCATGACTGTATCTGATAGTAACACAATGCTTAAACATAGCAAATTCAATGACCAGTCTATGCTGTACTATTATGGAAATGGATGTAGCATATTGTGCTCCACTAGTGTTTGACCTAATCATTTTTAGAGTAATATCATCAACATGTATTGGCTCATTGTTTTAAACTTATAAAGTTTGGGGTTATTTCTATTGCCCCACAGTGATACAACTGCTACTGGGATTAATAAATGGTGGTCAGTATATTAAAACATAAGTCTCAGTGGAACCAAACAGTTGCTCTCAGTCTTCTCGACTCATTCAGCAATAAATAAAATGGACATTTGAAAAGCAGCTTTCCTCAATCAGTTTTCTTTGGCATGAATCAAACATCGAGGGACACTGAGCAGAGTTATTTCTGTATTTATTGGAAATGAAGAGGAACATTCTTGGCTCGTCAATTCTGTGCATCAAACTCACTTTATAAATAAAGTACCCAAATATTTTGGTGCATGCCTATTACATGCAATGCAGTTCAGAAGTCTACCATTTGAACCCCTAGAAACGTTCCAGCTTCAGAAACCTGCCGTTTCCGATAAATATCTTTCAACAACCATACCCCAGTCTAATACAAAGCTTTTAGCTTTTAAGGCTCGAGCCTCGATGATATCAGCGGGGTTATTTGATTTCTTCAATGACGGAGTGCTCCCTCACGAAGCCATAGTTGACATTATGTACCTGTTTTCATGGAGCAATTATCAGCGGTCATACTGAGCTTCGTGTTTAAAATAGGCGCAGTGTTCCTTCACAAAAGTTGCACGGTGGCTTTGAGTGCCACCAGTCCGCATTTTGACCCTTACACAAGTGGCTACGTGAGCGTGAGAACATCCCAAAAGCGAAAATGTCAGTTTATTTTTTCCTGCACTGATTTCACAGCTTCCGTTGACAGTGATAAAGTTTTATCAGCAGGAGACATGGGATGCAGTCTTTTCATGTTGAATGCTACCATTTCTAAGGACCTCAGCAAGAAATCTACTAAATCAACACGCACCCCAGACACCCCCCTCCCCGCCCTCTGGCAATTATTTTCTGTGAGGGGGACCTCGGGCTCAGGAAGTTTTACGTATTTCAAACAGCCCACAGAGGCCGGCTGCATGGCTACTCGCTGGCAACTCATATTATTTGCTTTCTCCTGCTTTGTCTCAAGCCTCCATGTGAAGACAATATGACTGCTCTGGACTTTACTTTGGTACTTCATGGACCCCTGTTTGTTTCCAGAGATTAGTAGATCAGCAGCGCCCCCCCCCCCCTCAAATCTCAGGCAGCTGGGATAAGATCTGTGCAATTTTGCAAGCCCAAGTCAACCACATCTATATCTTAATATCTAACAATAACATTTTAGTCTTGTAAGTAAGTAGACTTCAACTAGGACTGAGTCACTGAGGAATATGTAAAGGAAAGGAAGTGAGGGTTAAAATAAGATCACAGCAGGGTGCATGAGATAAATGACTGTGGGAAAGAGAGGGAGCTCTGTGAAGCAGTCAACCTGATGTAAATGGCTCTCTACATAGGAAATGTGGGGCTTTGCCCTTGTAACACAAAGTGCATGTTGTGCATGCCGTACTGTATGATCACAAAGGAACTGACAAGGAGCACTGAGCAGTACTAGTGCTCTACTTACAGGAGGCGTTGGATGGTCAGTGGCCTGAATAGCCTGAAATATGTTTCTGTGTGTGTGTGTGTGCATGCACTGTGCACACCTATCTGCGTTATGCCTGAGCATGGATGTGATTTCAGCATGAGTCACAGGAATACTGATGTGTTGGCGTGGCTCGTGTGCTTCCGTGCCCATTTGGCTTCTGGAGCATCCAGTTACCGGGTCAGACAGCGTAGCCTTCGCCTTTAAGATGCACATACATGCACGTAGACACAGCCTAAATGGCAACTCATTATCAAGCGCTTGTATGAAACCACAAAAAGAAAGCAAGTACACATGATTTTCAGAAATGGACACAAAAATGCAGCTCACATTTCTATATTACACTGCAGCTGATGCAAACGCAATAAACAGATGCTGAGACGGTAAGTTTTATGCAACGCAGGAGGGAAAGAGACTAATGTGTAAAACAAACTGCTTTCTGAGAGGGCAGCGAGAAGTTTCCCTGCGTGTCCATGCAGAGTTGCTTTTTAATCAAGTTGTGATGAAACATAAGCTAACTGGAGCGATGGCAAATGATGTGACTCGTATGCTATGGCCATTGTTAGCTCTCAGCCAAGGGGAAATTGCGCCAGCACGTTAGGCAGCGCCACCGCCATCATCAAAACACCAAATAAAGGAACATTGTTTGGAAGAGAGATGTTTAGTTCCCACACTACAGTTACAGGGAACTGCCAAACCAGTGCAAATTTGGATATAAGCTCTGAAAAGTTTCCGCAGTGGTTAAACTCACTTTCTTTTGTTTGCTTTGTCTTATTATAGCGGTACGACTGTTTGGCCTGGATTGGTTTTGCTCTGCACAGCGAACGTGTGCAGGTTAAAGGAACGTGAAAGCGTTTGCTTCTACATACTCCGTTCATATTGTTTCCTGGTAATTGGGAAGCCAATGTGATATTGCTTTTGCCCCATTCAAGATGATGAGGTTGTTGCAACCACATTTTCTCCTCATACTTTATATTCTGTGAAGCATAAGAAAATATTTCAACTCACGGCTTGCCCTACAGTTCTTTACCTAATGGAAATTGCTAAGCTACAGTGTTTTGATTGAAGCTGTTGTTGCACTCATTGGCAACCTAATTTCATTTTTTTTGTTTGTTTTTGTATGAGCCCTTGTAGATGATAGTTCGGCAGATCTGTGTTTGTTTGCTATGTTTTTGTTGTAGTTTCAGATCAAATCTCAATATAAGAAAAGCAAAAGCTTTTTTTAAGATATTACATTTATGGGTTTTTAAACTGTGTTCAGCTCACCAGATACTAGGATCCACTGAAAATGGTATTGTCTGACATTTAGACAGAAGACTTCTCATATCATTGTACTCAACCAATGTTCTTTTTATTTTAATAATTTTTAATCATTATAATCATGTAGCTCTTCTCAGTGTCACTGTCCTTCTCAAGGCATCACTCACACGGGCCTAGAGACCCGTTGGCGACCATCTGGCAACCTCTAATTACTAAGGAAACATGGGTATTCTCCCATGCCTCCATCCCAGTGTTCACATGACCTTAGTAGAAGCTTTATCGAGATGTACAAACATGTTAAAGGCTACAAAAGTATCTCAAGACCTGGAAATTCATCAATCCAGAACAAGAATGTTGTCTATAAATTGTAGAAAGTCAGGGTTTTCCCCAGGGGAGAGCATCTGTCCAAGGTCACACGAAGAGCACAATGAGCAGTCCTGAAAGAGTTTTTAAAAAAAAGCAAGTCAGAGAGCTGAGATGGTGTAGCTTAACCTGAAGAAGGCTGCTCAATCAAGACGCTGCAGAAATATTGACTCAATGAAACCGTTTCACAGCAGGAAAAGTTCAAAATAGACCCCCTCATTGTGTGAAGCATCGGGTTGTGGTCGCTGCTATTGGAGGTTCTAGGAGTTATTCAATTCAAGACTTTTTCCGGCCCGCACTAAGAGTAATCACTGAACGAGCTCAGCAAACACACAAAAAAGTACAACTATTAGTGTGGAACGAGTTTCTTCAGATTGCAGGAGTAATCAGTGAAGAGTAATATCAAAGGATTCACATTTAGTTCGTGCGACTGTAATGAATCACTTGATGTAATTTTGCCCTAGATAAAAACCATCCATGTACCTGCGCTCATTAAAGCTTGTTAATGCATCTTGTCAGAATGGACTCAAAGTGACTTTATTGGCTCTAATACACTGGATTTAAAAAAAAAAAAATGAAGCTTTCTTCCTTATCAAACTCTAAACCTTGGAACCACTTGGCACGACTTTATGAATCGATTTAAGACTTCATAATGGAATTTTCATTATTAATGATTCAGTGGCAGGCGTGATAAAACACTGGCTGTGCACCACAGATGGCCCTTTGTAGAGGAAAGCAGCGAGGTATCTAAAAACAGTCATTCACTGAGCCTCTGCTGTAAGCTGGCTGTGACTCAAAAGTTTTCACCTGTACAGAGAGGACACTGAAAAATGTCTATTTACAGTGTAAAGCAGAGCTGTGAAATGTGCTACTCAGCAGATGGTGTGTATTTATAGTAAGTGGCTGTGTTAGCGGTGAGTAGCTGTAGCTCTCTGACAGAGTTACTTAGCAAACCCCTGTGGCCTCAGACTATCTATCCCTTTTACAGAGAAGTCATTATAGAAGTGGATTATACACGACAGCAGAATCTCATTTCCAAACCTCTCAGGAGTGCCGGCTGAAATGTTTGGATTAAAATACTCGGGCAAAGCTTATTCCAAATATGAAACATAAATTTGCACTCAATTTAAAATGTTCTGTACAGTTTAATTTTTAACTCTGAGGCTTGTATCTATCAATAAGTAAGACGTAGCCTATTTTTCAGTGGACATACTTAACTATATGAATTCACTCTGGACTGTCAGCCGAGGCCTCACGTTTGATAACCGAGGACATTTCAGATTCTGATCAGATTTAATCTCCCCGCTAATCCAACGGCACACAGACACTTCGACTTCCCGAATTTATGAGATGATTAACCAACTATCCATTTCTTTTTTCCAGTGTGCTCGGGAATTAGAGCGTCCTTGGTGTCAAGAAAGTGGATTTCAGCACATTTAAATGCATTTCTGTCAGGACCATGCTGGTGGTGGGATTATTATTTCATCTGCAGTAATTTATACTTGACAGTACAGCTCTGTTTTGGGACTCTCCTACCTTTCCATGCATATACATGGAAAACCCAAAGGCTGGAAGAATAACACCAAGACCAGCTTACAGAACAGAGGGGGCGTCATCGATAAACAGACATGGTATAAAGTCAGAAATAGCACGAATAGCATGATATGGAGGAGCTGGGATCGGGGTGGGTTGCAAATAGGATTGCAGTGGCAGCACTAACTGCATTGGTGCAGGCTGAGCAGGCTAAATTGCAACATCAACATATGATGCACAACACAGTATCAGTTGAGCCATCAGCTGGTGCTGGCTGGTGCTGAGATCAGCTGATCTGCCTGGCTGAGAGTAACTCTGTGTGCCTGCCAAAGAAGATATTTATGTTACACTGAGGATACTATATTGTGAAAGTATCAGGTTTTTATTTTAATTTGCGTATAAACAGTACGAGCACTAAAAAAAAAATAAATGAGAAGAAGGAATTCAGTACATTTCTTTTTTTCATGGTGGTTTTGTGTTTTTTCCCTTAAGGTTCTGTTTTCATTTCTGCTGTGCTTCTAAGTTTGCCTGCGGTTTGGATTCTTAGTTTGTCATGCTTTTCTGAATCCTGTTATTAGTTATAGTTATTTAGATTGAATTCCTGTTTCCCTTTGTTCTTGTCTTCCCTGCATCTCTGTGTTCTAGTGTCGGGTTCGTCCCTCTGTCATTTCTCGTGTGTTTTATATTTAGCTTTATTCTCAGTGTTGTGACAAGTCTGCGTCTCTGTTCCCACGCTTACTCGTTTCCTGTTTTACTGTGCCATTCTTTGTTTCGTCTGCCTTGTATTTAGTTTTACTTGCTGGTCTCGTCTGTTGTGATTGCCTACAGCTGTGCTCCTCGCCTGTTGTCTGTTTCCTCGTTGTTCCCTGTGTATATATTGTCTTGTTTTGGCTCCTGTCCAACCTCAGTATAGCTGCAGTTTCTATGTCCTGATTTATCAATAAAACTGCGCTTAAGTTACAGTTTCATGTGATTTCTGCATTTTGGATCCTACCTCGCCTGCCGCAGAGCAGTCCGTGACAGAGCAGCGTGACCATTACACGAACCCTGCAGACTCAGCCCTGCACGAGCGGCAGCGAGCGGCTCTTCACCTCATGAAGGAGAAGACGGGTGGAAGCTGTGGCTCACACTGGTACCCGAGTCACCTTTCCGGGGCACACGGCTTGCCCTGGGAGGTTCCGGCTAGGGAAAGCGATCATCACTCGCCACTCTCTCCACCTCAGCAGCCACAACCTCGCTCATCAGCCTCACCACAGCAGCTGCACTACACGACAGATGCCCTTCCACTTTTTCGCCAGAAACTCAACCTCCTGCCTCTTCGCATGCCAGATCCACTCTTCTTCTGCAACCAACACTGTGGACGAGGAGGAAGGGCTCACGGCAGCGAAGGAGAGAACAGGAGCCCGTGAGCTATGGCAGCACTCCAGCGTCAGTTTTCTGGACCTCCCCTTTCCAGAGGGAGCCTGGAGGCATTTGTTGCTGGTGCTCCACTCATCGGCCGAAGCCGTCTGCCCGGCCCACGTCAGCTGGCACTGGCCCTGCTGACTTTTCCCACACCATGAGTACTCAGCTTTCTTGTTTTGACTCTCATCCCATTGATGATGCTGCACAGACTCAGTACTGCAGGCCATTTCTTTACAAAGATTCTCTTACTGAATCAGTGGACAATAAGACTGTGAACTCAGGTTCGGAACCTGCCGCTGTGAATGGCTTTTCTGTGTTTTCACGTCCAAAACAATAACCTCTCCTGGTTCTCTTATGATGCCAGCAAATCAAAATGTCACCTGTCACAATTTCTGCACAGAACGCATACCTTAGAGAGAGTTCAGTGAGAGAAGCGAGAGAGGAGTTGCAGTGGACTAACCTGTTCTGGGAACCCGAACCCTCTGGACTTGGCAACCCTTGTTTTGCCCTGTAAATTCTGTGCTTGGATACGAGTGGGGGATTTTTGACCCACTATGCCCTAGTGCTTAGGCATCAGCGTCACCCCTATGCTTCTTATAGTTCCAAGATATTGTTTATAATGGAATTATTCCGTGGACGAGCGCTGCTGTGGGGACACGCAATGCTGAGCTCTCATCCTGGAATTTCTTATGAAGATTTTGTGGCCAAATTTAAGAGTGTGTTTCTTAAAGGTGCAAGCTTCAATGCTGCAGCCCATAGATCAGGGGTCGTCAACTACATTTGTCCGAGGGCCGGAATTTATCTCGCCAGACACTGTGAGGGCCAGATACTCTCATAA
>JAVDPK010000741.1:300076-333076 GCA_034780415.1 Cichlasoma orientale
AACACTCAATATGTGATATTTAAAATTGTTACATTTAAACCAACACTAATGTGGTTACATCACTTAGATGGGCCACAAAAGCACCTTGAGAGGACTTGTGATTTGGCGCTATACAAATAAAATTGAATTGAATTGAAAGATTACATTTTGGTTAGAAGCTCTTTGTATCACATTTCCACACACTGGGTACCCTTTTAGTATAATTTTTTTAATGTTCCTGGTAGTCCAATAGCCTTCAATAGAAGTCCTTCAGACATAGAGACCTCTAGACTATGGCCAGAAGTTCTCTACTCATGTCTTGTCCTTTTTGTGAGACTAGTAGCCAAAGTTTAAAAAAAAAGAAAAAGAAAAAAGAGGTGTAGCAGAGGAGCTTGTTGCAAGTGGGAGATGTTTGGCTTCTAACATGTGGTTAACATTGCAAAAGGGTGTATATTAACCCAAGCTGTGATCTTAGTACTTCTGGTGCATAAACATAACCAAACAGAAACAGATCAGGTGACCTTAAGCTATCCCTTAGCTACAGTATGCTGTTATAGGCTTAGTCTAATCAGCACTTCTTCTCAATGGCCATTTTTTCACTCCCCATGTGTTTATACACCTCTACTGTATGCCATTAAATTGTCTCTCTCTCATAGTTTGTATGGGAGAGAGACCAGTCGCAGCAGATGGCTGCCCCTCCCTGAGCCTGGTTCCAGGTTTCTTCTTGTTAAACGGGAGTTCTTCCTTCCCACTGTTGCCAAGTGCTACTCACAGGGGATCGTTAGATTGTTGGGTTTTCCCTCTTACATTGTAGGGTCTTTACCTTTACGCCATAAAGGGCCCTGAGTTGACTTGTTGTGAATCGTTTCTTTATAAATAAAACTGAATTGAACTGAATTGAAATTACATGGTTCCCTACTTCTACATAATGGCGACTCAGTTTACTCAGTAAAGAGCAGGATTTTTGAATTCAGCTTTTTGGAAACTCATTTATCATAATTTGGCTCAATTACTGACAGCTTAAATGCAGTGTGGCATTTAAGCTGTCAAAAGAGACAAACAATTGCAGCTCACCGCACTGCCCAGTTGTTAGAAGAAAGGTATTTTTTTGGGGGGGGGGGGGGTTGTTCGATTACGAAGTTTTTGTTGGTAATATGTTGAGGAGAAACAAATAAAGTAGCAGAGGTGATAATAAATGCTGCGCACTATATAACAAACAGGGAGTGATTAGGACTCAGCCTTTGTGTGTGGGGCTCTTGTCTAATCATCACAAACACATATATGCAGAAATGGCTGCAGAACTGGCTGAGGAAGATAAATGGCACAGATATCCTCTTATTATGAAAACACGAACACGAGCTTACACAAACACACGCACATAGACATTCAATGATAGCTAGATGGCTACCGCATTAGAGTTGCATGCTATCCTCCCACAACACATTTCGGTCCATGAAACCTCACCCAGAGGGTCAACAACAATCTAAATTTCAATTAAAGTGGAAAATGCCGGTGATAGAGACTGAATGAATGTTGATGCCACTTCGTCTGAGGGGCTCAGGTTTCAGCGACTGCTTGGGTAAAAAGCATTTGGGGCAATTATTTCATTATCTCAAATCCGCTCACAGCAGGTTAGGGTCACAGCTCTGGCCGAGATTAGCCGGAACCACAATTATTATTACAATTAGAAAGCAGACAGCACCAACCTAAGTGCTTGGCCCCAGGAAAAACTGAATGTCAACTTAAGACTGTTATTAGAGAACTGAAGGTGAAGAGAAAATTGAGCATGCAGAGAAAGATGGGGCAGGTTTGGGAGGTGTTTCTATTAATTGTCTGTTTTCCATGTTGTTCGCACTCTTTGCCGTGCAATTTGTGCATCACTGCAAAGTCTGGAGTCAAAAAGAGGAACTAATGGCTTGAAAGAAAAATGAAGGAAAAGTGAAACGTTTCCTCTTACGTGACAGAAACTGCATTTGTGTGAATGGCAGATTGAACACAGCTCAGATTACCTGACAATACAAGCAGCAACACAATGGCACTCTGAACTGGTGAACTTTGACCTGCTGAACTGCCTTTGATTTCATGAATCAGTCATGCTGCATCATTTTAACTCATTAACTATTTGGAGGAGACATCTTTGATGCCAAGAATGAGAGATGCACGCTGCTCCTAAGTAAATCAACTTTGCATTTGTATTGCAAATAGAGTCCAGCTGCATTTTACTTGTATCATGCTCCTCCTATTAACAAAATGAGGGCACTTTGAGCTGCTCAGACCTTCAGTGTGAGATCAAAGAGGGGAAAAAGATCATAATGCAGAATAGAGGGAGGTGAGGGGAGGATACTAGTCATATGTTGTAACCATAAGAGAAATAATCATGGTTAGTAACAATGACTGGTAGAAGTGAAGATATTAAAAACAGCTGGAAAGATACTTTGTGTTGGCCAGTTTCAAAGCCTTATTCTCTTTAAATATTATTCCCACATCTGTCCAGCTATTTGGCATTGTATTTTGTGTTTTATAATCACAGACAATCATCAAACTTGGTAACCATTTAACCTTTGGCATCTTAGTGTTTTGAAAGCAAAAGGTCACTCAGGATGCCCTGACGGAAGTGTAAGTCCAATGAATTTCTCCCATTGGAAATGTCACTCACATTTGGAGCACTTCTCTGGCTTGGTTTAGTGCGAAAACCTCCTTATTTCAATCATCACAAAGTCAGAATGTTTGGGAAATCATCACCCCTTCAATCACTTTGACCTGAGCTACTAACAGTGGCACTGAGGACAACTTTAATTTACAGCAATGAGAAGAGTTGAAAGTGGAGGAGCGGTCTGCAGTTAAAAAAAAGCAGATTTCTTTCAAACTACACATGATGCAGCGCACAAAAATCCATCCAAAGACGCAAACCGAGAATCCCGGCTGCGCACAGCCGAGCAATGACGTCATCGAGAGCAACTGGACTTTCCCATTATTTTTCATTGTTTGTTATCTTAACTTCACTGTCTGCAATTATCTCCCAAAACTAGGTTTACTGAACAGTTTCCGGCGCATAATCTGCAAATAAACATTTATTACAGTCAGCGAAACCTGAGCGAGGCTGGTGAGTTTTCCATCTTTCGCCTGTGCGGACTGTCTCTGTTTGATAGCAACAGGGGCTAATAGCTATGGTTTTCACTGCGTCCTTAACAGTTTTGAGGAAACTGGATAAGTGAAGGATAAAAGAAGAAGTGGAAGGGCCAACGCAGTAAAAGCACACCTGGAGAGAAAAACACACAATGAAACACTATCAGTCGTGGATTGGCCTCAGCAGAGGCCGGACCTCAACGTTAATGAAGCGGTGTCGGATCATCCTGGCAGAGCCTTGAATGTCCTTCAAGAAGCCTGGAGAACTATTCCTGAAGACTGAAGCTGCCTAAGAGAGTTCAGGCTGTGCTGAAGAATAAAGGTGGTCATGCCAAATACTGACGTTCAAACTCGTTAGAATTGTACAAACTCTGTATTTGTCATATTTCCATGTATGTTTGCAAATGTTTCAATAAATAGCCGCATCTATTTCCCATTTTCCTAGCAGAGCATAAAGAAATGAAGGGGGACTCAAGACTGTTGCGCAGTACTGTACATACTCACACATTTATGCTCTTTCATAAATGCGAATTAGCTCTACCGAGTAGCGGACCAAAGATGCTATTAGAGCAGACTAGCATCAACCAGAGAGTTTTTAGTCGGGGGTAATAACTGTAGATCTGAAGAGGTCGTCCTCTGCACTAATTGACTCCAGCTTAGAAGTAGGCCCCAGTCGACAGTTTCTCAGCCGGCTTCTATCGATAGTTGATATTAATGTCGTGGTGAGGTAGCAGTGATGGCATTCACGGACGGCAGCATAACTAGTTTTTGATTTGTTTCACGGCAGGAAGGGAAATGGAATGAGGTCTCCAGTGCTGGTGTGTGTGTTTCCAGAACCAGGAACACATAATGATAATCATAGTCATAACATTAGCGTCTAGCCGTGATAATGTTTGGAGCAGTGGAGTTAGCGAGAGCTAATGGGAACATAATGACTGTGGGTCTGTTTGCTGGGAGGTGGGATGGGATTGGTGTACTGAAGAATGCTTTTTCAAAGTAACAGGAAGCTGAATATAAAGGCAGTGCAGCCCGTTGTGAGATAAGAACAGTGGTTAGTCTACATGTTTCATCAGAAAACCCTTTTGGACCATATCTGCGATAGCATAACTCATGACTTCCTCTTGGGACTGAATAATTGTCTCCTAAATGAGATTAGGTGGTTTATGACAAAATTTAGAATATTACGTCTGAGCACTGAAGTGGCAAGTACTATCCAAAAATACACATTTAACTCTACTTTTAAGGTAATTTTGGCTGTCGTGATAAACTGTTTTATTTGGCCATTTGGTCCTATCCCAAAGCTTTTTCTCATATTGATTCTGAAAGTCAACCCTTCCTACTTCCTTGCATCCTTTCCCTCTTAATTAGCAGTCACTGCCATCAGAAGCGATCTCAGACGTCATGCGGTGTTGCCACACTGCCGGAAATCAGCGCTGAGATAATCAAGCTCAATGGAAGTGGGTGTCACAGGGTGGCGGGTGATCAGCTCCTGATTAGGAAGCTCTCTAACTGAGTCGACCTCAGCAGACGAAGTCATTATCAGACTCTGGTAATATGCAGAAATTTGTTGTCCTTACTTGCGGGTAGGAGAAGGACTGTTGAGCAAATTGCACCACTGGAAACGATCAATCGTAAATGCATCTGGGAAAAACTCGAGTGTGCTTGGGCTAATGCACTCAAAAAAAAAAAAAAAAATCTAATTTTGAGTGGACTGTTGAGCTAAAATTAGTTAAAAGCGGAATATCATCTGATGATGGTGCGGTAAAAATGAAAATGAAAAGCAGAACTGGAAACCTTTTTCAGATGTCGTTCTACATCCCTTTCTCCTCCCATCTGTGCCTCAGTAAGCTGTTCCACAAATTTCTGTTCAATGATTGCGGTCTGGAAATGTTTTGGCAGTGGCGCATTTTTATACACTGATATTACTTTGATTGCATTTCACCAATGGCTGCAAACCAACTTTGGATGAATGAAAAGAAAACCATGGCGCTCCGTGTCGCCTGCTGATTTGTCCGGCTTTACATGGCAGGCAGAAACATGTTGGCTGATTGTTGACTGATTCTTTTTTTTTTAATGACCTGTGCTCAACAGCTGATCAGCTGTGAAATAAAGCATTATCTGCTCTACCAACATGCGGTGACTGAACTCTTTGACAAGTCAATGATCCTCATCTAAATGAATCACCCTTTTGTTGATTTTTAAATGGCGGCATGTCTGGCTCCCTGTAGTGCTGTACTGCTAATTATAGGTCCCAGCAATATGGATGTGAAGTGCTAATGACATGGCACCCCCTGCTTTGCCCCCCGCCCCCTCCCATCAGCAGCAGCTCCGTGCCTTACTGAAGGTTTTAAAAGCGTGGCATTGGCTCACACGTGCCATGGGCTCAGCTGCCAACGAGGCTGCAGTCATTGATTCAGTGTGCCTGTGAAGTAGACTTTTTTTTCTCGGTACCTCATAATAAATTCACCAGGGTAATGATAGGTGTCTGAGCTGGCTGTAGTCACAGAACATGACTGCTTGTCCTTAATAGCCAGCAGTTTGCCCATATGAGTGCACACTGCTCAATATAAACCAACATTACTCTTCGTATGCCCATCTCTCCCCGCCATTACTCTGCTCAACATCACTCCATCCTTAAATCTCTATCTCCGCCTTTCAGTAATCCATTCCGCCAGTTTTCTCTCCATCTGTCTTGCCCTCACTTCCTCTTCCTTGCTCTGCCTCCTTCCCTCTTTTTCTCCAAATGGTGCCATCAGTCCTTATTGAGGCTATTGCCCAAGCTCATCACGCAAAGTGCTGCTGGCTGCAGCTGAATGCATCTCTATGGGCTAACAGTGAGAGCCAGGGGACAGGCCGGAGGATACATCTGCCGTGACACTAATGCACTGACTCAGCGCTCAGTGCTCACCACTGTGGCCTGGACGGGCTCCTGAGGGGTCTGGACATACATGCAAACATGGACGCCCCCACAGGAAATCAAGTCTGCAGACAGACAACCGTGTGCATGCATAAACAAGCGCACAAAGAAAGTTTGTTTGGATAGGTGTCCAGGGATTCCTAAATGCTGAAGAGTATAGAGTCAGTCGTGCACTGGGACGCCCCCGCTGTCTCCTCTTATGTTCACATAGAAACCCAGATGGCAGCCCATTTCCCAACAAGAATCTGGAACGCAAAAACACCATCGACCCTCCGGCCACCCATTCTCTGCCAAGACAAAATTCGCTTCCTTCCATCAGAGTGTTGTGTTTGCCTCTCTTTCCCTCAGCTTTATCTTCCTCGCATCATTGTAAATTACCTCCATTGTGAAATATACAGTGTAAGATGGAGGGATTCTTAGAAACACACAGACACACTTGGGGGATTTTGCGGGGATACTGGGAGTGCTCCAGCTGTCGTTCTAACAATGATAAATGGTAAAGAGACAGGTTGAGATGCTTTTGTCTTTGTTTGTGTCGCCATCAATTGGCCCCCTGAGCAGAACGATGATAATGCCTTTAATGGCTCAATCTCCATCATCTTCATGGGCAAAACATGCAGAGAGGCGTGTTTGCCGAGCACACGCACGCAGTTATTGTCTCCTTCAAATGCAGCCATTCCCACGCTCCCTCCTCCTTCCACCACCTGACTCTCAACAGGCCTTGATTCCTCGGCTCGCCTCTGCCGTCCCCCTTTTCTCTTTCTTCTTGCTCACTTTTTGTTCCATTTGATGTCAAGGCCACCTTAATGAATGTCTCTCCCTTTGTGCATCCTACTTTCCAAAAGCAACGTGGAAGGAAAGATGTCATACAGTAGCCTCAGGGAGAAAGTGCACTGCAAAAAATGTCAATTTGAGTTTTCTTTTTTTTTTAATTCATCTCTCATAGTTAATAACTTTTAAGTGAATTGTACAAAATATGTCTCGATTTATTTCAAACTCTACAAACCCATATTTGGATGAGAAGGTGTTATCAGCTAACTCTAGCACTGACTTGGGTTAACAGGTTGCATCTGCAATTACTAAAAAAGACAAAAACTCAATAATGCCAAACTCAAGCCTTTAAATGGCTGAGTAATATAAAAATGGACTTCCTGGGCAGGTGCCAGGAAGGGAAAATTGGTTGTAGAGACCAACGCTGTGTTTTATACCAAGCTCCAAACACAATGATTTCTTTTGTAAAGTTGGACAGTATAGACAGTAAAAAAGACGGACGATGGCACCGTGAGGTCATCCGCTGGTTTTGGACTCCACATTTTGAAGCTTTAATGTTTTAGTGCTTTGGCTGCCACCGTGTTGGGTATTTTGGAGCCAGAAGTTACTTTGGATGGAAGAGCGGAGTGCTAATTTATCTGCTAACTCTAGCTAATTTGGTCATTCACAAACTGGACGGGAGCAACACACAGATACACATATCGGCTAAAGAGGCTAAGTAATGAAAGAAGAAAAGAAGCACAGACTTTTGGGACAGTGTGTACTATAACAAGCCACAATATTACTCAGAAAATCCATTAAAAATGCTTCAAAAAGCACCAACAGTACACACACACACACACACACACACACACACACACACACACACACACACACACACACACAGAGTTTAATAAATCAAAGTAGTGAATGAGGCCTAACACACACCAACTGCCTCTGTCAGACATCTGTCAATCAACACAACTAAGCCTCTAACTCAATTATCCAGGTGGATGAGTTATAAAAAAAAATTCAGCCTATTCAGAGTTATTATGAAGGGAGAAACTATCCATAGAGTTTGAAAAGGGTGTAGCAGGCTGTAAATATGCTTTTTAATGCTGTAAAGTTGGAAAATTTAACATGGGAGTCTATGGGGATTAACGCTCTTCTGGAGCCAACCTCTAGTGGCACCTAGAGGTACTGCAGTTTTTGCTGCTAGAAACGCCCAACACCAGTCAAAGGTTTGGGTGCGTGTGTCCAAACTTTTGACTGGCACATGTGTGACAATATTCAGTTACATTTTATTACTTGCCTTGACTACTGAGCAATATTCAGACGATCTTTATTTTTCCAAGTTTAGTCCTAGAAAGTTAAATTGGCCCCATTTCTCTCTCTTGAGCTCACTTTTAGCTTTTTTTCATGAAATAAAAAGAAACATCAACTTATTATTTTAACATTTCCAGCCTGAAATGTCCTGTTATTGTCAGTAACTATTATTGCTGTTCTCCTGCCAAGCAAATAGTCATAATGATGCCATGGGAACCATCAGTGTGAATCTGGGGAAACATTCTGAACATCACACCACAGATGAGAAAGCTGAAGACAAAGGCTAGGCCTTGTAAAAATGTACTGTAGCTGCCTCACGATTACATTATTGCTCAGTCACATTAGAGTAAAAACTGGACCTCAGCCTCCTTGCAACAAGGAAAAGCAGTGACTGCCTGGTGATCACACTTAATTTTTTCACATTTGGCAGGAAGCAGAAGAGCTGATACGCTGGTGCAAAGACAACAACCTCATCCTAAACGTCCAGAAGACCAAAGAGATGGTGGTGGATTTTCTTAGAACTGGCGCAGCACCCCCTCTTCTCTACACTGAGGGAATAGAGGTGGAAATGGTCCCTTCCATCAAGTACCTCAGTGTACACCTCACCAACACGCTCTCCTGGTGCACCAACACCACAGCTGTAATAAATAAAGCCCAACAATGCGTGTACTTCCTGAGGAAGTTAAAGAGGGCGGGCCTAAAGACAGACATCCTCAGGTCCTTCTACAGCTGTGTGGTGGAGAGTGTCATCACCACCTGCCTCACTCTGTGGTACGCTGGGTGCACGGCAGAGAGTGGTTAAGTCTGCACAGAGAACCATCGGGCGCAGCTTGCCACTGATCAAAGACATCTACACCACCAGATGCAGGGAAAGAGCTACCTGCATTCCCTGTGACCACACCCACCCCGCACACAGGAGAAGGAGGCTGCGCTGCATCCGGGCAAAAACATCTAGGCAGAAAAACAGCTTCTACCTGGATAAAGTCAGACTGCTGAACCATTCCACCCCCACAGACTGACTACGCACCCCACACACCACCACACACATCAAACAGCGTCACCACTGCACCTTAAACCATTTCAAGTTGTTGCTGCTGTAGCAGAATGCTGCTATACTTGTTTTTAGTTTTAATTTAGTTTAGCATTAGTATTCTTATTCTATTTTTACTTATCCTACTTTAGCTAATTATTTATTTTATTGTACTTATTTAAATTCTATTTTATTTACTGCTCTTATTATTTATTACTCACCAAAGTGAGCACTTGAGAAATGCAACTGACTGCGAGGGGTCCTCAAACATCTTGTCAAAGATCAACTCATTCAAACTCGGCTTTGTTGAAATCATTAACTACATTAAAACTAAGGTGGATACTTTTTGCAGTGCAACAGACTCAGAGAGAATAAAGAGGGGGAGGAGGAGGAGGAAATGTTCCCAGCTGACCTCTCACTTGAAGCCGAAGAGACAGTAAAAACTCATCTGTGTTTGTGTGCTTGGCAGCAGGCAGACCTTGTGTACACATAGCCATGGAGGCCTAATAATATTTTCCAAAGGAGATGAATCTGTTTTTCTTTTTGTGGCTGCTCAGATGGACCTGAAACCTTTTTTTTTTTTTTTTTTTGCTGAACTAATGGAACAGATGGGATGTGTGTTAACGCTGGCTCCCAGCAGCAGGTTTGCACTTGCTTCCTAGTCATTTTCACAGGAAAGTGATATTAGTTGGCCTCGGCGCTGGTGGAGGGATAGGTGCGTAGACAGCTGAACAAAGGGCTCAAATAAGTTCACTGTGCAGAGAACTTGATCTAAAAGTGTTAAACCTCCAGTGGGAAAGTTTTTACTCTGTTGGAAAAACAGCCTTTGCTGCAGTTTCCGTTGTTGCCGGTCGGATTAAGTTTTAGAATGCAGAATCCACTTGGTTGTTTGAAAGGGCAGTCAGTGTTTTCAACGCACCACCCACCAAAGCATTTTTACAGACCATAGACTGCATAATATAAAAGATGGATGCAGCCACTGTGAACTGCTTTGTGAAGTCTTGTATTTTTACTATTGCTGTCTTTGCTTTTGAAACCAGACGTAATAACCACAAAGTGGCGAGGTGATGCACACTCATACAGTACCAATGTAGTAACAGACACATCCTAAAGCATATCCTATGTGGTCCCTCTGGACTTTAAAGGGTATTATATTTCACAAAAGGAACCTCATGCTATATTTACATTTTTTAAAGTAGCTACTGAGACCATAAAGTCATTAGAAAATGATGTACTGAGGTCAAAGTGCAAGAGAGACAAAAGGTTATTTCCCCACTGACTTCTATTCAACTGGGCACATTTTTGTGATCACAGCAGTCACCCCACTGCTGGCTGTTAGAAAGAGTGAGAGTTGAAGACGTTTTACATAAATGCAAACAGCGGCACTGGCCTCCAGATTGCAGGTGAATAAAATGACCTAAACTGTTGACACAGCTTCCAAACTCACCAGATCTCAGATTCAGCATCTGCAGGATGAGCCAGGACAAGAACCGCAGGACTCTGAGGTCCCCTGTCCATGTCCCGACAGGTCAATCTTACACTTTACTGTTTCACTGATCAGTGAAAACAGAATTTATTTAAGGCGCATATTGTGGATTCAATCTAAAACATCACAGTAACGGGGAAAACATTCATTTAGTCAGATTTTTTCTTTCAAATCCTTCCTTTTGCAATTAAGACAGAAAAAACTGTGGTTCATTTAGATTTCTAAATTAATGTTACTGTAAAAAATGTACAGCTCTTCAAATTGAGATTTCCCTCTAAAGCTGCAGTTGTGTCATTTGGCGCTTAGATGCTATAAATAGAATCTAGGGAGCCATTATACTCAAGTTTGACTAATTATTGCAATTATCAGTGTATCATTTGTTCAGCAAATTCATCATGTGCCACGGAGCGCGACTGCACGAGAGATTCTGACGGCTTTAAATGATTTCGGTGAGTCTGTGTTGTCTGACAAGAAAAAGTTACCCCTGAGAATGAGGAAGGCAAATTTATTGCATAAACACCAGCACCCTGTCATTACGGCACCGTGAAGAGGATGAGATTGTTTTGCCCGTGGCCATTCAGCCCATAATGCATCAGCTGCATAGGCCTGGTTACCCTTACCCAGCCCTGTAATGAGTCAGCGGTTGGTGGCTGGTGGGGAACAGGGGGACTCAGAGAAACGTGATTGAAAGTCAATGGAACAGAATGAGTCCTATTGATCCCTGTCGGAGATACACAGCGAGAGAGCAGACACGGGCTGCCAAATGACCTCATTTAACTATAATGTGTAAAGCCCCAGTTATTGAATAGCCCTTCCACATACGAGTCAGTATACCAGACTGTCCTGCAAATCAACTTGTGCCTGACAGCAAGGTTTAGTGTAAAGATGGTGGCGGCTGTTTGGAAGCTCATCGTCTCTAGGCCAGAAAAAGTGGTTCACATTAATCCTCTGGAGTGCACAGTCAGAGGGGGCTTCATTACTTTCGTGACGACTTATTGCTGTTGGGCAGCAGGAAAAATATGGCAGCATTATTATTACATTTCCCTCAACAACAAATTACTATTTAGATTTCTGTCTCGGTTCAGTACTTTTAGTAGCTTAATTTAAACTGTTTGCAGCTGTAATCAACCCCTCTAAATAGTGCACAGAAGTAAAGTTTACCCAGAAACTATAATTTTCTTTATCCCAATTTGTCTTCATTAGGATCAGTAGTCTCCGCTATTAGTTTACGCAGGCGTGCTCTCAGCTTGTCCGTCGACTCTCACAGTATGAAATATGCGGCAGAGATGATAAAACAGCAAAGATTTCCCGGCACAAACCGAGCCACATGAAAATATACATCCGCATACTGTATGTAATGCATGTTACAGTATTTATGAAGCTTCCAGGTGTCACAAAAAGGAGGAGGAGTTTTGAAATCTGTATTTGTGTCTCTATATCTGAGTAGTCAGCTCAAACACCAGCTCCAGTGTTGTGTGCTTTTCTTCATCTTTGAAGCCGGATGTACAAATACATGCATGACACAACATTGTTTCTGCTGCTGGAAATACAGTTTTTCTTCCTTCTTTCTCAAAAGAAAACTGTGGCACTGTGGATCGCTTATGAAATGAATATTATCATTTAATTTCATGTATATAAACTTATGGTTCGGGTTGGGTACGGATCAGTCTCAAAATCTTTTTTTTTCCTTCTGTTTTTAACTTTGATCAGATTTAAATGGCACCATCCCGGTGACAAGCGAGTCAAATACTGCTAAATTGCGGCTGGTGAGAAAATATTGAGTTCTGAGAAGCATTCACCTCAAAGCAATGGAAAAATGTGTAAAATAACCAAAGTTTAAGTTTGGAGCAACAGTAGGAAGCTTCCAGTCACAGTGAGAAGCTTGACAAAATACATTTTCAGGGCCTTTAACATATTTAATCCACACATGGGAAACTGTTTCATCTCAAAAATCAAATGCAATTCATCAAGAAAGTGAGGATTGAAACAGAAAAGAGAAAATAAGTCCCCTCGCTAAGTTCCCAGACTGAGAATGAAACTTCCTCTCAACAGGATTATAATAAGAGCATAAAAACAGGTGGCGGTGTGCATTCTCATGCAGAGATCTGGTGGTTGTTTGTCAGATCCTCCCAGCCTGTCTTGCCTGCCTGTAGGTCACGGTTGGCTGTCTTCAGTGACACATCTGTCTCTCTCTGAAAGGCTGGCCCTACAGTCCAAAGAGCCAGCTCTGGTTACCTGAGGGGCCTCCCCTGTACTCTAAGCCCATATCAAAGCAAAGAAGGGGGGGCGGGGTGGGGGGGCACATTTCAGACATCCTGGGGGAAGAGAAAGGGGAGCTGCTGACTGTTTTTCCTTCTCTTTACTTTGGATACATCTCAATAGCCAGAGGAAGTGTTCTTTCCATGAATCCATTTCTTTTGCTTTTGTCACTTGCAAAAGATGTTGCACTGAAAATAAGAAAGAAGAACACGAGAACTGTCGACCTTGTTCCGTGGAGCTCCAGCCGGCAGACCAATATGACTTAATAAACGGCCTTTCTGAAGACACTAATGGTTTTCAATGACCAGGTGTTGACAGTTCTCTTTCAATATGAAGTCAAAGCACCAATAAAAGGGGAGAAGACGAGGATGATGCACAGTGGAGGACCTTATGAAACATATATTCATGTCGTGCAGTTTCTAATATGTGAACAATGGCAGCTTTGTTGGGTACACGTGAGCACGTCTCAGTTTATAGTGGTTTGTAAAATAATCTGTAGTTTTAAGGTTTTACAGCGTGTATTGCTGCTCTTCCTACTCTTGTGGTGTGTAAAAGGTTTTTTTTCTATTACAGTACCGTATCTATTTTTAATTGTTTTTAAAGAAGGCTTATATCACCTCAAGTTGCCACACTTGCGGGCAAAATCATGAAGGTCACGAGCCAAAATGCATCGATCTGGCAATAAAGCGGCTACAAAGGATTGCTGGAGATGACTTTTCATGATATTATTTGTACTGAAATATTACTACAGAACAGCTTTTGGTTTCCAGAGATGTACTATCCTAAATTACACCCCACTGTGTAGAGTTGGGTACCTTTCGTATCTGGAACTCTATGGGCACCAGTGGCAGTGGCTGGAATTAAATACGGGAACCCAACAGTCCCGTTTCGGTTGTTTATTCACTTTGAAATAATAAACTCAAAAATGTGTGGAAGAATTGCACACCTAGTGCAAACATAACACATAAACTCTTTTGCTGTCTTTCATTCGTTACTGCCGCAGGACTCGCATTGCTTCATACACCTTGCAGAAAGTTTGGCGTATTTCATCTTAAAGATATCAGGGATTTAAAAACACAGGATCTGACGGCGGGTTTACTTTCCTAAATTTGAGACTACCATTCGATGAATGTCGAGCCAGCTGTGAGCTTATACTTTGAGGATGAAGACTTCCCGAGGGCAAAACAAACCCCATGCCTGCAGCCACAACAATCCTCAGCAGGTGGATCATTTAGTGTGAAAGCCAAACACTTTCCCCAGTTGCTCATTTTGCGTCGTCTCTTCTGCTCACGTCTCCTGCATTGCTTTACTCGTTCGCATGCTCCCTCTCATTTCCTCTGATTCTCCATTAGACTTTTCTCTCTGCCTCTTTTCCCCCTCCGTCCTTCTTCCCTTCTCCCTGCTGCTCTATGAGCTCTGGGATTGTCAGGGGAGGGTCATCAGAAGACGTTCAAATATCCAGATGCCTTCCATTAAAACAAGTGTTTCAGAAGAATTGGCTTTCAAATCGACCATGCAAGACGGGGGCTGAGTCAAACGTTGTTGGGCGCTTTTTAACATTGCCACTGGAACACCAGCTGGTGTGGATTTAATAGCCCATTTGGTCCTGAGGCGCACCTCAGTCCCCAGTTCTGTCAGGGTTCTTGACATGATGGAGAGGTGGGTACCAAAGACAAAAGCCTTGAGTTCATTCCAAGACACCGGAATGCACTAACTAATAGTTAACAGAAGGTCAAATAATCTCGGAGACTTGGCAGTTGTTGATGAAAATCTGTTTTCTGCGTGCCAAGGTTTCCACCAAAGTGCTAAAGTGCTTTTGGAAAATGACAGAATTCTCAGTAAATAAACATTTTTCACAATACAGACCTAAAGGTCTGGAAATTGCACGAAGACAAATTCACACTATGAAGGAGCTTAAAACTGACCTCATTTGCATCGTAAAAATGACGAGCGATGTCCTACAACCATGCCGAGCGAGGCCGTGCATTCCTGGATTTATTTCCCCCTTCCTGTCTCTGTGCTGAAACGGGACCACTTTCTCTCAGGATGGAAGCATCCTGCAAACAGCAGTGTAATGTCGTGGAACAAACTCCTTCTAGGCTCGGAGTTGCAGCCCATTTTGTCTGCTCAATCTACCAGTCAAAGACTGACAACGAGATTTATGAGTGAAATAAAGGCAGCCATCAGCTCCAAGTAAACAAAGGAAGTCAAAGGAAGAGGGATATATCTTTTTATTTCATTATTTTTTATGGGACAAAGAACGACAACTGGTGAGGGCTGAAAATGTTTGCACGTAGATGGATGTGGAAGGCTTTCCAAGAAAAAGAACTGCCTTCGACGAGGTCGTGAGCAACGCAGCAAAAAGCAGAAAAGAACAGTTGGAAATGAAACGTGGAGTGTAATTTGGGACCATTTAATAGTCAACCATTTAAACTAACTGGATAACGTGTAAAAGGGAAAATTCGTCCCTTCTAGGAACCAGCTCAGACTTTTATTTCTCACCAGATGTGAAAAGTTTGTTGGCTATAAAACCAAGTTATCATCCAGCTCGGATGTGCACATACATACACAATGGAGGCCTTCGTGGAGGCCAAAGACGAGCTCAGGGAAAATGAGCGCTTGTTGGCGGAAAATGAGAAGTAAAGGGTAGGGATGGGGCTTTGAAACCGTCAAGGTGGATCTGAAACGGGTGGCTCAAGCTTTCACACTTAACTTCCAAAATCACACTGTCTCCCTTCTTCTCCCACCCAGCTCGACGCTGGGATTTTCTTTACTTTGTAATAAACTAAAACAGCGTGCTCTATCCTGTTTCAATTCCCCTATCCCCTCCAGTCATTATTCACCTAATTACCGTCATCCAATTCACCAGTTCCCGTGCTCTTCCTAGTATGTAACTAGGCATCACACTACTGTACAGTGTTAGCGCTCGCTGACAGCACAGTTAAGGCCGCAGGAAATGCTTGAATACCTGCATTTTATTACTGCATTTGGAGCTCAACTGTTCTCTTGGGGCATTTAAAATCTAATTATACTGTAATGATTGAGCTGAAATGTTGGCTCAGTTTACATTTCCATGACCCATATCCTTTGTATTATTGGTCAGCTGCCTGGGACTGACTGGAGTAGGGGATCAATGTGGATTACACTCAAATTGGGTGTAGCCACTTAGAGCCCAATGACAGGCATCAGATGCCACCCATGGAGAAATATCAAACTTACTCTTGTTTACACAAGAGCCAAATTAACTTTCAAAAACGTTAAATACCTCATTGTGGACTTTAGTATTGATGCATGACAAAGAAACGCTTTAGGGCTGAAAAAGCCAGCAAAGTCTCCCTGCTCAGCTTTGAGGTTTTACTATCCTGTCATGTAATGTGTGAAAAGACACAAACAAAATAGTTTGCGTTACATTTACACCAGAGCAAATGCCACGTAGAAATGGTGTAGCTGAATGTAATATTCTAATTATGTTGACTCAGTCGGATCATCCAGACTGCTATTGAGGCATATACAGTACTGACCTTATTAAGCAGATTAAGTATCGGCCATGGTGTGAACAGTCCCCATCAAAACCAGCAGTTTCTTTGCCAGGGTCATTATAAAGTTCAGTGTTTCTGCCACAGTCGTGAAGTTCCAGTAGGCTGCTGATTTAGTACTGTAGCATGATGTTAGCTAATGTTAGCTAATCTCACAGTGAAGGTTTTAAAGGTTCGTAGGCTTTTATGCATAAAATTCAGCACTGAGGAGAACCACACGGGCGATTAATAATAGAAAAAAGTAAAAGATTGTCTTCTCTGATTTCTGAATTAAAATAAATAACCCTGATCTGACTATAGTTACCCTGGCCCAGATTTGAATCTGTCTGCTCTGTATTACAGGAAATGTAGGGTCCAAACCTGTTGCAGCTTGACCGATACTTTTTTATTCAATACTAGTTTCTGAATTTGCTGCTTTAACTTTGGCAGTTTTTTTTTATTTAATGAGATTCTTATTATAAAATACTGCTGGAGGAAATGTGCCTTAAGGGGGGCACTGTTCATTTATGAGAATGGTCTCCAGTGTTGGCCAAGAGTGATGCACTGATGGTAGATAACACATGGGAGGAGAGGGCACTGAAACACCCTTTGTGAACTCTGAAGATCAGTGTTGTCCTTGGACCAAAGATTGACATAGAGTGGTTACCTCCTTAGTTTAGAGGTAATAGATTACACATGCAGTTTAAGGGAAGGCTGGTCCCGGTGGACAGAAGAAAGCTGCCATTTGTGGGGCTCTCCAAAACAAAAGCAAAACATGCATGTGATAAATATGGGTTTGTAGAATTTAGCTACAGTAACATGATCAAAGGAAAGTAGAGTGTTATCCTGTTGCCGTCATCTGCAATTACAGTCAGCAGCTCTTAGCTGCTCTAATTATGCCACATTTTCCTGTTTTTTTTTAACTGGACCTGGCTGGCTGGAGCATCAGAATTTTCTCGTTTCTTAGTGGTTGATATGGTTTTGCCCACAGGAGTGCAGAAATGGGTCAGGGATATTATTTGGATGCCATGTCCATTATTTGATGAAGTGCTTGAAGTTTCCCCTAGGCCCAAGTTAAGATTCTCTAATATGATTTCCCTACTGGCAAATTACATCTTGAATAATTTGTAGCCACTCCACCACTCTGGCTATCACATCTGGAGCAGAAATTGATGGAGAACAGTGTGTGTGCATGTGTGTGTGTGGGCGGCCAAGATCCATCTTAGTGACAGAAGCGTGTATAGAGATGACAAGGTAACTGATGTAACGTCAGAGCAGCAGGCTAAAAGGGGCCATAAAAATGGGACATTCACTAGACTGCAGATGATAATCAGACGAGATAATGCATAGCTTTCTAATAAAATCTTTATGAGAGTGAATCTATGCTGGAGCTCACTGTGCACACCTTTCAGTCTGCCAATAAAATTGCAAATTGTTTGTATGAGCTGTTTAGTTTTTACACCATCACCAAAGTGCGATCTTAGGACTCAAATTTGGGACAGGCTTAAACCTTTGAAGTTAAGGTAGGAGGGTAATTTGGGCAATACGTAGCCCAGAGGATAGAAATAGATGGATAAAAATGCAGAAGTTGATGTTTTAAGTTCATGTCTTGGGCCACGTTCTAAAAAGATACACAAACGCTCAGTTGAGAGCATCCTGTTGCAGTACCGCGCTCCAATTCAGTGAGCTCTTTAGAACGACCTATTCCTTCACTAATGCTTGTAAAGGCAGACTGCATGACTTTATACACCTATGGCAACAGGACTGAAAACACCTGAATTCATAGATTAAGAGGTTTCGCTCAGTACTTCTGTCCATATATTGTAGTTCAAAAAGCTGCTATGTTTACCCTGAAGTAAACTCAGCGCATCTCTGATACCAGGGTTGAAAAATGAATGGGTGTGAGTGTGGACCATGATGCTTATTTTAAAAAACAGGAGTGGGGAAAAGAGGCTCTTTAATCATCATCATCTCAGTTATCATTTACCTACCTTAAATTTCCCTCAGTAGACACAGCAGGAAAAATATCGAGCTTCAAGCAAAAAAAGAAATTTAGACATAGGTGTGAATGTGAGTGTGAATGGCTGTCCCAAGTGCCAGTGTGAGCTTCGCTAATGGAAATCAGAATCTACTGAAATAATATAGTCGTTACTGCAAAGGAGCATACTACATGTCAGAGTGCAAATGACCATAATAACAAAAATAACTCAAACAATAAAATAATAAGAGTGGAGGAAAGCCAGTGTGCGTTCATGTGTCCAACAATTCTGTGGATCCCACATTTGTTGTATTTAAACAACTTTTACAGCAACATACAGCAAATGCTTCAGTGCAGGAGAAAAAACACGACAGTTATTCCAAAAGGTGGCCTATAAATTTGGTCCTGAGCTAATAATATCCCCGCAGTGTGCAGCGATCGCTGTCTATACATTGATGGCAGGTTAGTTATAAAATTCAAGAACGAAAATGTATTGAATTGGTATTAATTATTCAAAGAATAAATGGGGGGGGGGCAGGATGATGAGAGCGAAAAATAAAAACTGTATTTACTGCTCGCCCAATTTATTCCCATATAATTTCAGCTCAGTGTGTGTCAGCCTCCTGTCATTTATAGTAGCGCTAGTTTCTCCTTTATCTGCTCTCACTGGGTTTCTGTGATACATGCGTAGAAATCTTCTTACCCTGTGAAAAAAAACACACACACACCCACACACAAAATTACCATTCGATTTATGAAACGTGTGCAATGGCCAATTTTGTTCTTACGCTGACCATCCACTGGCTGCGTCACACATCCCATCTCGTGACAAATGCTGTTTTAACAAGAAAATCAATATTATCGACTTTACCTGTCAGTTTTTAATGTCCATATTGCTCATCGGTGTATGGTTTAATTGTCTTTTAAAAGGACGGTTTCTTAGAAAGGATCGGTACCCCCTGGTGAACCATGGGAAATACCTGAACCCGAGCAGCTACTTTATATTCACAAAGGAATACTGGCGTTGTTAAAAATGAGACTAGATGATAATGCCTAGCTGCGACAAATGAGTTTGTTTGTTTTCACCAATGAATGATTCACTTGGCTCATCAGTCAGAGAGAAGCAGCTGTGAGGAGTAACAGGGAGGAGCTGAGTTTGGGAGGCGAGCCGAGCTGTGTGAGGCAGCTCCACCATCGTCCCTTTGGGTGTTTTTGATGCCTTCGCTGACACAGTGTAATTTGTTTCCTTTCTGTTGTTTCATTTTGTCATCCATCTAATCGAGTCGCTGCGCCCGTGTGTTTTCTTCCCCGCACCGACATGTAATTGGTTTGCGAGGTGGCTTTTTGTTTGTGACAGTTGTGCAGCATATGGCAGAGATTAATGGAAACTGTCCTAAAAAATCCTTTTAAAAACTGTTGCAGTGTGATGCCATTAAATGTTTGTCTGATCCTAAGAGTTGAATAAGACAGAAGGAAGCTTTGGTTTTCCATTTGTATTTTCGCTACCGCTTATCAGCTGTGCTCGTTTGTCTCTTCTGAATGAGGCCACATGCCGGAAAAAAAAAGCACTAACTAGTAAGCTAATAATGCAGGGTGGGTCTATGATTTTATAAAACGCAGATGTTCATGTTGTTAGACTTGGCAAGTTGTGAAAAATCTGGCTGTAAAATCTCCTTAAAGAGCAACTAAATTTTCTTAATTCATATATAATATTCCTTAGAAATGAATGTTTGGAAAGCTAATGTGTGATTTTATAGGTTTTGCAAGACATAAAGGCTAAAAATCGGATAAATCTTGACAAAACTTCCAGAATTGCATCTTATGCCACACTAAAGAGTCATCTCTGCCTTCTGCCTGAGGGCCCCATTATACCTGTCGAATTGGTCGCTTTATGCACCACCAGTGACATCATCAGACAGCCACATCCATTTAAGCTAGCTGTTACAGGACGGGTACCCGCTGCAGTATTCTCCTGAACCACAGCTGACAATTCAGACAAAACCGCAGTGTCATACCAACGTTCTTTGTGAAGGTGAAGCAATGGGACTCCATTGCTGCATTTGTCGTGCAACGCTCATGATCCGGAGACATGATGGAGTTCAAGGGAAGGTGCTGAAGGCATAGTGATAGTTGGTGCGGTTCCCGCTGTGCATTCACTTTCACCTTCAGGAGCAGCTTCTAATATCGGTGCTGTTGGCAGCACCAATTTATCTCACATGGTACCATATGATCGATAGCAGCTGACCTTCAGATGTTGGTTTCTGTTATGTAGGTCTTTATGGACCTTGCTTTTTGCACTGGTGCGCAGTCATGTTGGAGCAGCAACGGGCCATCCGCAAACTGTTCCCACAAAGTTGGGAGCATGAAATTGTCCAAAATGTCTTGGTATGCTGAAGCATTAAGAGTGATTCGTAACTCCAGAGAACACGTCGTCACTGCTCTAGAGTACAGTGGTGGCGTGCTTTACATTGCTGCATCTAACGCTTTGCATTGCACTTGGTGATGTAAGGCTTGGATGCAGCTACTTGACCATGGAAACCCATGAAGCTCTCTTTGCACTGTTCTTGAGCTAATCTGAAGGCCACATGAAGTTTGAAGGTCTGTAGCGACTGACTCTGCAGAAAGTTGGCGATCTCTTTGCACTATGCACCTCAGCATCCTCTGACCCCACTCTGTCATTTTAAGTGGCCTACTGTACCACTTCATGGCTGAGTTACTGTCATTCCCAATCAGTTCCACTACTAACAGTTGACTGTGGAATATTTAATACTGAGGATATTTCACGATTGGACTAGTTGCACAGATGGCATCCTATCACGGTACCACGCTGGAATTCACTGAGCTCCTGTTGCCTCTTTGATTCACAGGACTGCCAACAAAGTGAGTTGTAGCTGTGTGCTAGGACTCCCCTCAACTACTCTGAGTCACTGAACTGTATATCCTGTTAGTGAGAGTTTTAAATTGAATTATCTGGCATATAATAAGGCCTGTTGTGAGGTACACCATGTTCAAGAACTATACACTCCAGTGAGTGAAATTGTATTATTTTATTACTTTTAGCTGCTTAGCACTCATTAGCAGATATTCAGTACCAGTCAAAAGTTTGGACACACTCACTCATTCTGGGTATGTCCAAACTTTTGACTGGTACTGTGTACAGTATGTAAATTCTTGAAAGCAGCTTGGTAATAACCCTCACTAGCTCCAACATTCATCTGAATTTGGTAATTTCTGGCTTCAAAAAAAGCAACAAGGCAGAAGCCAAAAGGCTAACATCTTTTATATACAGTCTGTGTATCTGACCAATGGACGCAATCCATAAATTATTAACCCAGCTAACCAACATGACAAATTAAACAACAAATTCTTTCACATTTTGCAAACTGGCTGGACTTGCAATAGGTTTGTTTGAAATTTGAAATGGCTTACATCACGGTCTCTTATATTGAGCTAAAAGTCAGTAGTTTATTAACACAATCCACTCTTCTTTTTTTCTGTGTGTGCCTTTGAGCGTCCCAGATTGGTGGTTAAGTGACAGCAGAGGTAGATAAATTGACACAGATGGCTGAGAGCCTCAAAGTTTGAGGGTGAGGTGTGGAAAAGGAGAGGGTGATCTAGCAGAAGAAAACTGACAGAGCCTCAGGAGAACAGGCGGGCCATTGAGAAAATGAGTAGGAATGTCACGCTTGTGAGCAGTGGCGTGGAGGAGAAGGGAGCTGCAGGAGACGAAAGTTGAAGAGTGACAGCATGGGGATGAGAGGAAGGGATGTAAGGGGGATGAAATAAATACAAGTGGATATAGAACTCTAGAAGAGAGAAAGGGATTGTGTGCTACTGGTAATAACTGTCCATCACTGAAGGTATTTTAGCTTGAGCAGAACTTTGCTTTTATCCCCTAAATTGTTTATATTTATGTCAGTTTCCATCAGCAAAGATGCAGTTGTTCCATCTTTCTACCAATACAAGTCATTTTGCTGTAAACGTCCAGTGGTTTGATGTTATAGCAGCTAAAAAGCACCCTTGGACTTGATTCACGTAGCTACAGTTCTGCTCTTGAAGGCATTATGATTGATAATTGAGTTTGGCAGTCAGTATTATTTATTCTGTATTTGGCAGAATTTCCAGTGAATTACTGTACACTGAATCAAATTGATCCTCATTCGCTGGAACGTCAGACATCAAAATTGAATTATAAGTGTTTGTAATTCTTTCTAAGTTTGTAAGTTTGCTGTCGCGTTGAGCCAGACGTCATCACTGGTCAGTGTTTGCAGATGTGTCTATTTCTCTTAACAAATGCATTCAGAGTTTTGTATAATTTCAGGATTTGCTTCAACATGAACTGATCCCAAAGGAAGTTCAAACTGTGTCAGCCCACATTAGTTCAGCACAGTATGTACTAGGTAATTGTCAGCAACACCCATCATGCAATGTGGATGGCCAATTTGCCCAGGAAGCCAGTGTACTTGCAATCACTTTCAGTAATTAACACGTCTAATTCTCTTCCGCTGGCACAAATATACCCTCACATTTAGCCTACCTTCACATAACATTGAAGCAATATGATATGTGACGAAATGACATCACAGCTCCAACACCAGAGACTCTGGAATGTTGACACCAAAAGGTTTGTCACAGAAACATGACAAAGTAAGAGGGAGGGAAAACTGATATATTACCATGACACCCAGTGGAAAACTAATTGGGTGTTGATAACTTACTAACTGTTCAGGAATTGCAGTCATTTTCAAACATAGTCCCCCATTTTCAGAGGCTGACCTGGGAGCAGACAGCCCAGGGCTCCAAAATGGATATTGAAGCTTGTTAACTCCATTGCTCTGTTTTCAATTTTTTGAACCCTCTAGTGTCTGAATATAAACTGCTTTACAAAGAGGCCTCCTGGATTTTAGACTGTAATCTTCCTGTCCTGTTAGCATCTGTGCGTGCTTGCAGCAAAAATCCTGCAAAGATCTCCGGGTACATTTCTTGCTGGTATGACCGAAGCTGCTCAGTTTTTCATCTTTAACTGTCCATGAGGAACTTGCAGTGTCAATTTGAGCAGGCGAAGTAGCCTACTGGAGCTCAGTTGCTTCATTTATACCTATAATATTCCCTCCAAAGTGTAACCAGATTGCTGTTTTAGTTACCCTTAAAACAGTGTTTTAAAAAAAAATCCCTCAGACAGCTGCTCAGAGCCAGCCCGCCCCCCCCCCCCCCAGCTCTTTTACTCACACTAGCACACATCTTTGGAAAACCATCAGATAGCAACCACAGCGGTTATTAACCTCTGCCACAAACCGTAGACCGAAACGTTGGCAGCGGGTCTGAAGAGCCAGCGTGCTTTTGATGAGGTTTTAGGGTCCCCGGTTTCCTCCACTAAGGACATCCCTGAAGTTTCAGACATGGTGCAACAGTTTTACTGTATTTGGTTTCCTGTTTGCATTTTGAAGTATTATGTGACTGTATTACATTTTCTATCATAGTCTTCTTCCATGAGCGGTCATTAGTGAAAGATGAAATAAACAATGCAGACAAAGAGAATGTAATTGAAAAAACAATCTGGTATGATGTTTTGCTCATTTTGAATTGTTTACTAAGTATCCACTAGAAATAGGTTGTTGCATGTGCTATTTGGTTGTTTTTAAGAGTTTCCATATTGATAGTGTGAAGCTGCTGGACATAAACTGTGTTATAGGCTTACTTTGTTACATGTCTAGAGTCTTCTAGCGCCTGGAATCCTCTATGACAGTTTCATAATGTCCAAAACATGTCAAATACCTGGGCATTAATTCTCAGGAGCTCACGTTGGAATCATTTTCAATCATATTCAAACTTCAAAAGAATATCTCTTGGATTTTTTGTTTCCCCTGAGAAGTATTTCGTTTTCTTGTATGTCATGTACATCACTATTCTTCACAATTTTCTTTCTCAAATAAAAAGATAAGAAAAGAATTGCAGTTACCCCTTAGGTCAGCGCCCAAGCCCCAAATTCATTAATGTTTGCTTTCATTCTACCCCAAACCAGAGAGGCACTGAAGCATTTGACTTCTGTCTGGAGGAAGCCACCGAACCAAATGACACTATTTGTGGGTTTGGATGATCGAGGCAGATTGTGTTTGCTACCATATGGTTTGATTTTTCAGCTGAGCCAATAGCCTGAAGGCTGCACCAGTTTTATCATTATTTTCTGAGTGTGCCCTTAGCTCTGAATTTAGAAGCAGCCCTAATAAAACCCAGATTTCCTTTTTTTCTTTTTTTTTTTAACTTGAATGACTTGTTTTATATTTAGAGGTTTAAGTCACTAGTGTACTGGCAGATCAGTGGGTTTATTTGCCCTAAGAATCACAAGGAAATAATAAATTTAGCATTAAAGTCTCAGAGTTCGCTCTTTACTGATCCCAAAGCTAGACACGAGCCAGTTCTGCACCAAAAACAAAAGTTCACTGTAAAATACAGCTGGTTTAACTTAAACATGTAAACTCACCCAGTGCCTCGTAATGTAAGTTAACCGAACCAAACCTGGAAAATGTGAAGTCTTCTCCTGTGTTGTAAAATTGTGACACGCTCACTGAAACCGAGGAAACAAGTTCAGCAAACCTCATTGCAGTTCAATCCACAACTACTTTTACAGCTATTCTGTTACTTTTTTCTAAGTCTGTAAAATGGGCTGAAGTCTCTGGGGAGTTTTAACAATGAACATGCACAGTTGCCAGCAGGCTAATCATGCCTCTTTCGAAATAGAAATCAAATTATTTGTTTGATATTTTGGAACGTGCTGTCTTGGCCAGAAGGTTGGTACTAAGCTAAAAACACATTATCTAGGCTATTGCAGACCTTTCACTTTTGGACAGTCAAGCCAACTGTTTATTGAAGCCAGTACGCTGGTTAGGTTCCAGTGTGCTGGCTTAATAGAGCTAACTGCTGCCTGTAGCTTAGCATACAGCCTTCTACTGGAGTCATGTAAACCACTTAGATAAATATCAAACTTTCATGGGTTTCATAAACAGTGTACTTTATAGTACTTTCAAATTGTAAAAGTAAGCAAAACGTGGACTTACTGTAGGTTTTGAGTCTGAAGGTGAAGCCAATGTGGAAATGCCTTGGCTCCTTTGGTTGCAAAAAATATCTGGTTGTATAGAAGTCTATGAGAAAACAGCCCGAGGCTCTCTTGCTCTGTGTCCTCAGTAAACACTTTCCAGATGACTTTATGGGATTAATTGCTAGTTTCAGGTCATATTAAAAAAAATATTACGTTTAATTTGTAAATTATGGCCGTTATTGGAGACAGAAGGGTTATCCAGTGTATGCTCATTGGATAACGGCATTCAGAAGTCATTAGCCAATGACTGTGCCTGGCTTCCTCAGTCAGATCCACCCCTCCTTTGTCATGTCAAACACCAAGACGATGATAGTGAAAATGTTAGGCAGATGTTGCAATGTCTTTTTTTTACTGTGTGGCCAGTTCTAACTCAACACTAAGGGATCCCTGAGCCCAGTTCTGCTGGAGGTTTCTTCCTGTTGAAAGGGATTTTTTCCTCCCCACTGTCGCCAAGTGCTTGCTCATAGGGGGCCGTTTTGATTGTTGGGTTGTCTCTGTAATTATTGTGTGGTCTTTACCTCACAATATAAAGAGCCTTGAGGTGACTGTCGCGATTTGGCACCATATAAATAAAACTGAATTGAGTGAAGTAAAGTTGTTCTGAGTGAAACAAAAAGCACTTGAATTACCTTGAAATTTAGAAAACATGTTTTGTCTCAGTTAATTAATTTAGAATGTTTCTTTTGCGTAACATTTTTAACATTAAGTTTAACCTCAGCCTCGTGAGCTTTGGGTATGAATCTCAGTGGTGTTGCTATTATAGTGAAAACATTTGATTCAACTTTCAATCATGTCTATGGAGTCACAATAAATTATGAATTGTCCTTCCCTCACTTCTGATACTAATAACAAGACAGAGATGCCAATAACTAACAATAGGCTGACACCTCATTCCATTTTCCATCAGCACAGCCTTCAGCATTGAAATACACAAAAAACGTAGCATCCACATCAATCTCATACACACGCGCAGATGCTGCTCAACACATTCCACCTGCCTCGCCATGTCTGCCAAATTAATCTGTGTGAGAAGATGAGTTTGGGATGAATTCATCTCTACTGGATGCGAGAGCAGATCCCATATGTTGGGCCTGCTGGGAACCTGAGAACCGTATCCTTATTTCCCCTGAGGAGGCCGTCGTTGTAACCCAGACCGAGCCTTGGCGGCACTAAATGGAGAAGAGATAGGGGCGAGTTATCTGTAGAGACTGCTGAGAGCGCACACACACAGAGCTGAGCAGAGGTTCATATCCTTAATGTGACCTACTTTTCCTTATGTTACCTGGTGTTATGATAGCTTCTTATCTTCCGTCTGTGAGATGGCGGGGCATATGAGGGGAACTATACTGCTGCAGGTGTCGCCTTGAATGCAGATAAATAGAGGCAGAACAAACCAGCACACAATTTTCAAGACAGTTGGCTGTTGGAAGGAGACGTGAAAAATTGTGTCGCGATATTCAAGGGTGGAGATTCATTTTAGAAGTGACAAATTCAAAGCAGATATCTGTAAAGTTCGATTCTGGAATTCAAAATGCTGACTTTGCAAAGCGAAACAAATGCTCAACAGTCTAAGGCACCACTAGAGTGTAGGATACACTCTCCATGATGGTGACACAGAAAAGGATGAGGCAAATGATGAGCTTGGACTTAAAACTGTGTTTTATGCTGATTAATGATACAAAAGCAGAATTGGCGTAACTAAAAATAAATTTCCTTTCATTTCATTTTGCAAACTTGTTTGTAGCTTTAATCAAGAAATGGCAAATGCTTTAAGTAAGCCGATTCCTTAATTACATCTAATTCATCTAGTTCATTACTCACAACACCAGATTTAATGGCTAAAAAAAACAAAAAAAAAAAAAAAAACAGAACAATATTCAACACTTTCTGGTCAAATTTTTATTGAACTCACTGTAAAAAAAAAAAAACAATAAAATGTTCAGCCGAAACAAAACAATGGAAATGCAATTCAAGCTTGAAGTAAGCTTTAATGCTAAATAATTTCAAAATTGTGAATATGAAATATGTTTGAATTATGAAATGATGTGGAAATTTAAGAGAAATGCATCTATCACCCACAACAAGCCTTTTTAAATATTCTTTTGAAAATTTGCAACATATTTCATGAACTTGTAAGAGATTTTTTTTTTTCTGGCCTGGCCCCTGAAATCATTTGTTACATTAAGAATATGAGAAAAATTATAAATGGATTTGTCAGCATATCAAAACATCGGGAGAGTTTTAGCCCTTGCCGTGTTATCCACCAGCAAACATAAGAAACAAAGCAGCCGTGCTGGCCCTCGTATAATATACCAAACACAGCCGTGTCTGGATAAGCTCAGCTTCTTTTGTATGGAGGTGTATAGCAGCACAGCACCATATGGAACACATCACACATCCAAAGCCAGATTTAAGTTTCTCTGAATTATGTCCCAACATAATTTCCGGTTAATCTCTCCCCTCATATTGCATCCTGTAATGACTTTGATCACAGAACCATCTTCTAATTATTTCAGGGTGATATATTAAAATTTCCTGGATCATCGACCAGTTTTGAAGCATGAAATAAACCCTCAGCCTTGACCCTGGTCACAAGGACACATGCCTATATATGTCTTGCTGTAGACATTCATAACTCATACTTTCCAAAGTATGATGAGGAAAAACACTGCATTAAGATATACATCTGAGCGCAGACTAAACACAGGCTAACGATTTATCATGTAAATATTATGGCACAGCTGGAGCAGGGCTAATTCCTTTATGAAGAACTGGGAAGTCGTGGCACAGTGGTGCATAAATCAACACTGGACACTCATTCTGCTTCCCCTGCGTGGTGTAAGTCTATATCAAAATTTAATACAACTAAGAATTCTGATAACCATCAAAAAGACGGGAAATTAGATGTATGAGTTTGGTGCCAAACTAAGCAAAAGCCAAAAAAAAAAAGAAGAAAGAAAACAAATGGGTCTGTTTGGCCCATTTGTTTGGTCGTTTTAGAATCATTTGAACTCTGTTAGTGCGCCTGCAGTCTGTAGGGCACGAAAATGAAAACACAAGCACAGAGATGCAGATACGCAGTAGACATTCAGTATAGACACAAACTAGCTCACACACCGACACGGACACTGGAGTATGATGAATGATGTTTGAGCTCGGGAGGTTGCACTTCATTAGGGAGGAGGACAAATTTTGTGCCAAGCTCAGTGGTCTGTTTATCCTTACTGGTCTCAGACGAGCCAGCGGAGACAGTGGGAAACAATGCTCAGTGTCAGTCACAGGGGTGCATAACACATCCATGATTAGGCCAGACCCTACCAGACGCTCTTCACTGTATTGTATGTCACCCACAAGGGTCCGTGAAAGTTAGATGGTCAGCACAGTGATGATGGATTACCTATGAGGACTGGAAGTCAAGCTGGGTCTCGTGTTTCCTCCTATGTCCCGTGTTTATTATTACATGCTGTGCGGAGTCATCTGTCAGCAGAGCTGCCTCGGGCAGCGTTACAGATACAGGGAGCTAGCACCGGCGGTGTTTGACTAATCAGATGCACCGGGTATTATGGTGATTATTATTGCTGTGCGAGGAGCAAATATAGCTGCTGCTTATGCAGCTCTGTGCCACAAGTTGGCATGGGACCAACACAAATATAAAGTCTTGTTCATTCCATCATCGTACAGTAGACGTCCCAGATTGTTTGGAACACATAAGGACTTTTTTAAGCTGTGCCTGCATTTAGCAAGTAAGCGCCAAATGCTTGCATGTGTCCTTGCTCCTCTAGCATCCTCTAGTTTCTCTGACGATGCTGTGGCAGATCAGCGCTAGAGGCGGTAGAACAGAGGCTCCCTCTCACCTGCATGTAGCACCAAGAAAATGGATGGATCCTACTTAAACTGCCGGATTTAGTGGATTCACATATCGGGGAACTATATTTGCTTTTATTTAGTTAGGTTTAGTTTAGGTTCTAACATTTTCTGGATTAAAATATGAGCATATTGTAATCTAGACAAATACAACTGAAAAAGGTCAGAAGGTAAAAAAAATAGTAAAATATAGAGATGTTCAGCTAAACTAATTTGCCACATTCTTGTGTGACAAGGCCTTAATAGCTGTTGTTCTAATGACTTGTCAGCATCTATCATATTTCCTAGAATGAGGTCTTATCTTGGCAAGTCCAGTGATCTACCAATGACCTTTACAGCTAAAATATGACAAAGCATCTGGATGGATTCATTCCGGCAACAGAAAGTAAACTCCCCTCTTTGCGAGGAGTGTAGCAGCCTTGTCTCCTTGGGCTCTGCTTGCTTGCTAGGTGGTTTGGCAGCACATTATGCTTCTGTTCCCCCTGTAGCAGCCACAACACAAATTATGTGTATAGTGAAACAGGTTTTCTGAGCCAGTGTTGCTGTGGAGCATAGTATCATTGAGAGAACAACAATGGCATGCAAAGTGGAAGTGCTCGTTCCCCTGACAGTGAACTGAAAAATGAAACATTTGCTCTATTGTTTGGTTTTCTCCACACAAAAGGGGGGCAGTGAAATGAAATGTTGGGAAGTACGGCCAACAGGGTGTCTCTTGTCCCTTTAATGTCAACTGGTGAAAAGCATCGCAGGCCGGTGTGGTTGGTGGATGATTACCACTGAGTCTCTGTATACACATCGTGCTTCGCGATGTTCTGGGAGTGATGGCTGATGTTTTCAGTGGCCTCTCGCTGACATTCACAGTTGCCAAGTGTTGGAAATGTGCAGGTTTAAACTTGTGACTTTTGTTTATGGTCAAAGTAATTGATACCACATCTATGCATGACTATATAGGTGTCAAATTTTTACTGTAGGTACTCATGTACCCGTGTGTGTGCATGCATGCTGTGTTTGTGTGCAGTTCTCATTTTAAATGATGACTGAAGACATATTGGCCTCGGAGGCAGAGCAGTGATCACGTTCCAGCAGCTTGTCCGAATGGGAGGTCATAGGAAGTGTGTGTTATATTTAAGGACCTGTCAGCTGGTTTCCTGGTGACACCTCCTGCGGCAATGGTGTCACCGCACCTAATGAGTCCTCTGGACTCCTGGGACGTTTTCACAGGGTTTAGTCCAAATAGCGGAAATGACTTGGCTGAGACCCTCTTCCCCTGTACCTTGCGAGGGCAAACAGGAGGCTGCACAGACTCAGCAAATCTTTCAAACACTCACGACAGAAAATGTGAATTCCCCCATGTTAGAATAATGGTCGCTGTGAAAGTGAGGTGACTTTGTGAATGTCACCAAAAAGTTTTGCACCTCCTGCCAAGAACTATCACCACGGATCACCTAAGGCCATCTTGGAATAGGAGTTCTCACACCTTCCCTCATTTTAGATGTGAAGTACATACCTGACTGCCTTTTGTCACGTCAAAGCCCTCATAAGCCAGCTAATAAACTGAAAGTGAATATTTGTTGTGGCATTGTTTAGAGTGTATGTGTTGTCTTCACTGTAGAAGGATCTAGCATCATATCAAGTATTATGGCCAGAAGCACGATAGTTCCAAATGTTCACAAAAATGTGGCAGTTGCAGTCAAGAATTGACGTGCAACCTAACGCCACACTTTCACATTTAACATAGAACACAAATAGCCTAACTATATATAGTACTGTGTATTGCATAGAAGCATAATAACCACTGTCTTTTTTGTCTTTTGTATACATGCAGCCTTTCATGAGTCTTGCCACTTTGCCTCTAGACCTCTTTCAGCAGCGTGGTGTCTGGCCCAGTAGTTCTTGCTTTTACAGTGGTTCCATAAACTGTTGATGGTGAATCCAGTATGTCTGGCACAACAGTCATTTTCTGCACAAAGTCTTTAAAATCGTATGCTCTGCCATAAGATGAATAGTAATCAAAGTGAATGCGCTGTAATTGTGCTGCATGTAAACATGAGTCACTGTCTGGAAGAATAAGTCTGGATGTCGGAACGAATAAGCTATTCCTACACATAAAGGAGGAAATGTGCTTTATGAAATACTTTAAATATCTATCAGAATAAAGGTTACATTAGCTGCTAGTTTAAAAAAAAGAAAAATGCACCAGTAAAAATAAACAGGCTCAAAAATGAGACACTGAGGTGCTGCTTTTTCCTTTCAGCTGCTATTTTGCTACACCAATGTCATCAGGACATATTCTTTCACAATTATCAGTGATAGAAGAGATTCTCATTGAGATTAATTGCTTTTATTTGACAAGTCACAGAAACAGCAGCTGCAGCAGGGACGCACATCTCAAAAAGCACAAGTTACGGCAGCGACGCCACACGGCTCTCTGGTAATGTCGGCCTTTCATCTACCATCTCTGCTGACAGGAATATTTCGCCACCACGGGTAGACTTAGACATAAAAGTAATGAGCGGAGCAGTAATTACCTGATGCAATCTGAATCCAGAGCTGTTTTCATTGCAGCTTGCATGGTGGATGTATACCAATACCGCCACGATGTTTTTGTTTCACTCAGATGAGATGAAAAAGGGGGAACGCTCAGATATGATCAAATGGAGAAAAAAAAAATATGCAGGTCATTTAGTGTGATATTCTCAGTCACTGGTCTTGTTTTCGAATCACTAAACCCAGACTGAGGGATTCTTTCAGTTCAGGATGACCAGAACTGTTGTTTTTCAACTGGGAATTTGAGAAGACACCAGATTCGCGAGGCGGGGTCACTCGAGGTCTACAAATGCTCAGCATATTAGTGTTCTTGAAGGTCTCCGTTTGTCTCCACTGATGCTTGAAATATAGAGTCGTCCTTTAGGGACATTCTTATCTGACCGTTTGAAAAAGGAACGCAAATAATATCAAATGACATTTCGTTTTCGCCTTTTGTCTTGTCTGTCACGTTTGAAAAAGTAGTGCGCGTTGACAGAGTGACCTTAATGGCTGCCCCGTCAAATCGAAGAAAAAAAAACAAATGAAATGAAACAGCAACAGAAGGCTGGAGGAATTACAGTTAATAATTCGTTAGATGAGCTGGTGCTGAAAGACAAAAACAAGTCGCGATGTGACTAATGACTCACTGGTGGTCTGTATTTACTCTTAAAAAGCTGAGCGCAGGAGTTTAGCTTCTCTGATGCTCCAGCGTTTCACAGCGGTGACAAATGGTTTCAGTCTGGTTAATGTATGTTGAGGGGTTGTTGTCAGAAGTGGGATCTGCTAGAATGAAGTCATCCGATAAACAATAAATTAGGGTTTGGCAGGGAAAAGGTCCAGTGTTCGTATGAACATTGCAACATCTGGCTTCCTCTCGAGTTAAAAGCAGCATGTGTGCGTATGTGCTGACATCTGTGCGTCCTGCGAGAGGTCCATGGCTTAAAATCAGCTTTGTATTCACTTCTGTCATAACATTAATATGGTGATTTACTTTGTTAAGTGCAGAAAGACAGAACAAATGGCATATTTAGACCTCAAATAGGCTGCAGTGGCAAAGGCGGTGGCTTCTCCTGTTGAGATATGAAGCAGTAATTTGTTAAATGGTTGTTAATGGAGAGGCGGTTATGCTGCCATCTACTGTGTCTGCC
>JAVDPK010000741.1:333176-355184 GCA_034780415.1 Cichlasoma orientale
TATTTCAGTTAACGACAATGTTTTTTCAATTTCAGTTTTCGTTATTTCGTTCGTTTTCGTTAACTATAATAACCCTGCTGAGGACATCATTGAGGATGGTCCTAACAGATGTTAAGGAGCAAGGAGAACAAACATCTGTGAATGAACACTTTCATTACCTTCTTTTTTTTAGTGTCTCTTTGCAATTGAAAGAATTAGGTACCTTGATGTGGCCACTGTAACGCAGCACAGATACAGCTCTTATTGATTCTGTAACATGCAGCTATCATCGTTCTTCCACAGCCCCGCCCCTCACAACATTACACAAATCTCTTCCATGTGTCCGAGCGCATGCTTTCACCCAAGCTTGTGAAAGTAAAGAGTTATTTTCCAGTCCACCTGACTTACATAAAAGAGCTTTAAGCAACACTGTGAAAAGTTTTATTGTTGTGGTAGACTTGAATATGAAAGACAATATGGGAAAACACATTGCTCAGGAAATGAACACTTGGTTACCTGATGTTATTATGGCAACGAGAGCTGAGAATGTAAACCGTGTCCTCAAGACATCTGCTACCTTCAGGCTGCAGGCGTGAGGCAACCTGCCAGTGTTAATCCATGCGTGAGAATGAGATTTTGATATACCTGCCTTTCCCTCGTATGTCTCTTCTGTTCTAACAGTAATAATTCTCAGAATTGAAAATGTGCCCCACGTCATTTGTGCAGCTCGTTGGGATCATTTTCATGTAATGTAAGGCAGAGGTAGGGATTTGTTGCTGCTAAAGACTGAGCTGGTGGCGCCGGTGTAACTGAATGAAACTAATAATATGGGCGAAGGTAGAGTGGTGCATTTTCCTGACAAACATGCAGCTAAATTTGATGCATGAAGCACTGTCTCCATTTTCCAGGCTCTTTTTGTCTCAATGTAACTATATATTTTTTTAGGTTAAAGCCAAAAAAAAAGAAAAAAAGAAAGAAACTACTACAGTCCAACTCATTGATTGTCTGGTTATCAAGAAGAGGAGGGCTAATAAGGAGCAAACCATCTTCTCTAATAGCCCGGTAATAGGCAGTTATTACCCTGTTTGAGTTCTTCATTGACAGTAATGAGGCTAGAGCTATAATCAGTCCATAAGGCAGTTTGGAGCCCTGGCACATACAGCAACAGTGGAAAAAGATGGAGGGAGGAAAAAGACAGCTGAGGCTCAGGCAATGCCAGATGCCAACAACACATAGGCTTTAGGAGGAAGTTAATTCATTCCCAGAGGATGTATCACATAACATCAACACACACTGCTGTAAACCACTGATAGCTCAGTGGGACGGATACAGAATGGCACATAAAATGTAGGGGAATTTAGGCTTTACCACCTGCAATCCCTCAAGGCATCAGACTGATGCCATAATGCTGAGCTGTCCCAATCAATTTAAAAACATTGCAACAGGACTGCGAGCTCGAGCCTGAACTCCTGGACTCGGTGCTCACAGGATTAAGACAGGAGGCCTGGCAAAACAATTAGATCTATGGCTGGATCGCCCTTCTTTGCATGTAAGCTATCAGGATGGACAGATTAAATGTATCTGCAAGTACAGTGGCCCACATCTGATCCTCAGTTTTACTGTAAGTGTAGAAATCCGAGCAATCCAAGTCCAACAAAAACATGGCGCTCCGGTTGTAGGTGTGTATCTAGGTGTGTGTGAGTTTGGTGAAAAAACAAAAGGAAACAAAAAGACAGAGTGGACTCATGTGACTAATCTGGATATGAGACAAAATATTCCTACAGTGCGTCCAGTGTCAAAATATTCCGTGGCATTTTATTCCAGGACAGCCTGCTCCAGTTTGGAAGCGTGGGAAAGCAAAGCTGTTGTCTGAATCAGGCCAGACGAGTCAAAGGGCCTGCGAGGCTTGTTTCAGAGGCTTCTGCGTGTGTATGTGTGTGTGTGTGTGTCTTGCAGCTGCAGCATCACAGACAGTCAAGCCTGGATATCCAATAATATCATCCAGAGTTATAAAAACAAGAGCTGTGTTTCAAACTACGGTGTGCGTGTGTGTGTGTGTGTGTGTGCTCATTATAAAGCTCTGCAGATGAGCTCATACTGTAGCTTTCTTCCAACTGTCACCACACACTTGTAAAGACCTGCTGACTGAAGCCTCTCAGTAATAAAAGCTCTCTGATTCCTGCGTCAAACCTCTCATAAAACATCAATACTTCATTAAAAGCACGGGAATCCTGCGCCGCTCCAAGGTAAAACATGCCACCCTCTTGATTGCTAATGGCTGGTAAAACAGGAAATGAGTTCCAACTGATTCAGCTTTGCTGCTGCTGCAAATGGGAAACGCTATGCAAACATGGTCTAAATTAGTGTTGCCCTCCTATCCACACAAAAGAGGAAAAATCGACAATTTTCACTAAAAGTTAAAAGTCGAAACTGCCAAAATATAATTGGCACCAGCTATCCTCTGTTCTAAATTTAACAGAACACTGCTTTTGATTTTCAGTGCTATTTGGGATGCCAAATTTATTATTATTATTATTATTATGTAGCTCTCCCTCTTGAGGCAGTCGCTGCAATTAAGAACCTTTTGTAGCTCTTACGGAAATGCCCACACTTTCGATGGGTAGGTTATCTCTTCTTCAGCTCTATTAGTCTCAGGTTTGATTGGAGCCTTCCCCCAGCTGGAGTTTAGGCTCTTCTTACAGATGTTCAGTTGTATTAATTCAAGACTCAAATGAGTCAGTTCAGTCCAGTGTTTTCTTCGCAACCGGTTTTTGTGCGTTTGGATATGTTTTTGGGGTCATTATCCATTTGGAAGAGGTAGTGACTGACACACAGCTTTCCAACACTGAGACTTTTGTTTTGCTCCAGAATCTTCTGAGTTCATGCTCCCAAAAGTGCTGCATTTTGTCAGTATTCATTTTAGCGATCTCCAATCACTCCTGGGTGCGGGGGTTTTCCTGGGTTTTATTTGATTGAGCATAGTTTCATCCAGAAAGTGATTTATAGTGTCCACCAGGAACTGCTTATGGTTCTTTTCCAATCATTCTGATTATTCTGTTCAGTCCAGGGTCAATTTTCCTATTGCAGCTACATCCATTGACCAGAGCTAAGGAGCTTAGACTACCAAGTAAAAAGCTGTGGCCAGAGGTACCTGAAGCTTCTGCCTGGACACGGTCTCACAACTTTAACTTGACCATGACTGACCATTATTTTTATATTTTCCTTCTCTCTTTAGACACATTTCCTTTTCTTCTTCTTTACCATGTCCAGTGTGGGGTGTACAGCTCATAGACTCCTTCAATTCTTCTTTAAGACTTCTCCAATTAATTATTTAATAATCCTGCATATAAGGTTCTCCAAATAATTTTTTTTAAGTAGTCAGCAAAAAAAAATACTATCTGCCTCTTCTGTAGGTCTCTCGTTCTGCAGATGAACTCCAACTTCAGTGACTTCGACTGCCGCTGGCAAAGATAGTCAGCAGTCTAATCAAATATTAAGTCATGTTCTGAGGAGAGCTCCCGGAGAGCAGACCAAAGGCTACCATCACCAGCTGCAGTCCAAAACAGTGGAGTTGGAGCGTGTCCATAGGGCTGGAGACTCAGCTGGAGATTTCAGCTGAATGACAAGGACAGTTATTTTTCACCACTTCTAAAAGTTCATCATTTAAAAATGGGTATTTGTCTAGGACATTTAAGAAGATAAGTATAAAAAAGTAGAAATTTGGCTCTTTTCACAGCTTTGTTGGAAAGCCAAAGACATGCAGATGCACGTGACAATAGAGCTGGATTAATGGAAAGTAAAAGAAAAGCAACACATTTGGTCTCATCTTTGTAATGTAACAATAAAGTGAGCTCCTGTAAATGTTGTTACATTTTGCCCTCAGCCTACACTGATCTAATCATCTCACGGTGGTAATATTATAGTTAAACACGTTTCTTTACAGTGTGCTGAGTAAATGTGGATAATCAAAGTGGGAATATGTGTTCTGACTTCCAGAAAAGGTGTGCATTTATCCTTACACGACTTTCTTGGTAATTTTATTACTCCTCATTTTGATTGTAAATAGTTCTGCAAGCCTCATAAATAAAATTACTTTGACTAGAATGTTTCTGTGTGTGTCTGTGTGTGTGTACAATGGGCATGTGTCTCTGTATTATCTTTCTCACACACACAAATGCACACACTCTCACTGATCCAGATCAGTGTGCTTGTAAAATCACAAACGCTAGTCAGGGTTTATTTTGAGCCTGCAGGGGAACCCTAGCAGTCTAAGAGGTGAGAAATGACATAACACACACACACACACACTCACACTGTTATCGCTTCCTCCTGGCATCAAGAGCAAGTTGCATACAAATGAGAGGAAATGATTAAGATAGAGATAGCTTAATTTAGCTTGTGTGTGTGCGATGCACGACAGTTTTTGAAGCCATAAAGTTCAATGAAGAGGTCTAGCAGGTGTCAATATGCATGGAAACAATGAAATCTGACAAACCTCTTATTGATTGGAAACTGGAAGGTTACGTGCATATCAGTATTGATTCTGTTTTTGTGGTAAATGTAATTATTCCCTCACACAAATGCACGTGCGCGCACATACACATTCTTGTGATGTTATGAGCATTCATACAGTCAAATTAGAGGTGGATACTAATACACTGGTGGGTGGTGGTCTTGCAGGAGGATGAGCATGGCACGGATCATCCAATCTGTTGGTTTTCAAGAAAGAGGTGGCTGTGGCTCTGGAGGTAGAGCAGGTCATCTACTATTCAGAAGGTCTGTGTGTGTGTGTGTGTGTGTGTGTAGGGGGGGGGGGTGTCCTTGGACAAAATGCTTAACTGAGAAAGCACTTAGATGTAGAAAGTGCTTTTGTGATTGTGTGTGTGAATGGGTGAAATCGGCTTGCTGTGTAGTAGAAAAGTGCTGTATAAGAACCAGTCCATTTCCCATTTACCAAAGTTAAGAAAACACCAATTGCTTTAAATTTACTTTACTGTAAAAAGAGGCCTTACCAGGTGCCCACACAGGAAGCAATTCGCAGTGATGTGGCGACCAGAGACCATAAAAAGTGACTTGAGTCGAAATAACGGCTGGCGACAGCGACGTGGGAGGGTCCTGAGTTTTCTCAACTTTGAGGTGAGCAATTGCAGTGACTCCCAGTGTGAACAAAGAATATAACTGATGTACATATGTCAGGGTGATAAACTCATTAGAGGGCTACCTAGGCAACCAGAGCCAGGAAAGTCCACTAGCACCAACTATCAGCAACAAAGCAGTGCGTGACGAGCACATTGCATCCTGTTTGTACGCCCTTGCTGTTAGCATTACAGCACCTTGGCGCACATATTGGCTCCAGTTCCAACCATTGTGTTCTCTGACCACAACCTCCTCATGTTTCTGACTCAGATGCAGAACTGCGACCAACGCCATGTGCGCTCGTCTTTGTTGCTTTAACATTTCAACACTGAAATTCTTTGTAATAAAGGCTTACAAAACAACATGGCTTGAATCAGACATTGTTCATGGTTGAAAATGTTTGATTTTTGCAGCATTTTATTTGTTTCTATCAGCTGGCCCCGCATATACAACACCAGGACACACCCACACAGTAATTAACACATAATACACCAGCACAGGCATGAATGCCATCAGCAACGGATGAAAACCACAGTCCAGATCTTAACCCAATTGAAATGCTGTGACATAAACAAATGCTGCAAACCTCAATGAACTGAAGCAACGTTGTAAAGAAGGCTGGGCCGAAATTCCTCCATAATTATGTGAGAGACTGATAAAGTCAATAATCACTTCAGGTTATTGCTACTAAAGATGCTTCTACAAGCTATTGAATGATGGGGCATAGCTAGCTTTTCTCAGGACTGCATCGATTTCTGTGAATACTTTGTTTTTCACATGACTGTAAGTGTCTGATGCTCAAAATGTCCTGTGGGAGGACATGTAATTACTAAATTTCCAACTTATTCCTATATATATTAAAGGAAATTATTTAAATATCTATGTCTGCAGACAGAGAAAAACCTCCTGGAATGGGCAGTGCGTGATGGAGCTGAGGCCAGTTCATACTGGATGGATCCCCAAACTTTTTCAAAGCAGAAAATCTATATAATGAAATCCAAAGTTTGACAAATACTGTCAAGAAGCAGAGAGTGAGTCATAATGCAGCTACGTTCTAGCTGAATGTCAGCACTCAGGGATTTTATGGTGTGGCCATCACTGAAACGTCATCAAACAATCATTTCAAGTATGATTTCAGTGCAGCTCCTATTCAGCTTTTGTTATTCTTCTCTGGACAATTAATGCACCTGCTTTCACCAAGATAAAAGCCATGCTAGAGGCTTATCGCAGAGAAGAATAATTACGCCAGAGTCGCTGCCTGAAAATATAAAAAAAAAAAAAGGGAGGGGGGAAAATTCTGGTATTGCACATTTCTCTTTCCTTGTCACAGCTTTTCGACATTTGTCCCGTCCACTCTGCACAATGTATCCAGTACTGATAGTTTCTCCTGATGTATTCAACCATTATTCTCTCTTTACAAACTATTGGCCCTTTAACCTTTCCCCGAAAAAGTAGTTTTTTTTTCATTTCTTTGATTTTTTTTCTTTCTTTTTTTTTCTTTACAAAGGCATCTTTCTAATCATTAAGCAACTACAATATACAAGTGATTATCAGCTCTGACAAAGGGAAGGCAATTTTGGGGATGTGTGAAAGAGAGAATGGCTCATATCAAAGCAGAGACAGTCCCGAGATGACAAATGAAAATCCACTGAGCGTTGTCGGCTCTGCTTTGACAGTCTGTGATGATGACAAATTGATTCATAAATCAAACCTGGTTTCCAACAATGTCTTCGGCGGTCAATCTAATGGAAGTATTTTCATTTGCAGCAGACTTTCAGCATGTCTCAGCAGGACACTTTATTTTCACCCCATGTGGAAGCTATTCATCTAAAGGGAAGAACGATAATGATTTTTAGTGCTGGAAGAAATCTGTCATGTCATGAATTAAGATGCGGACCTAACCAGAATGTGAAGATCGGGGTGGTCAAGCATCTTTGTCTGGAACTGAGTTCTACTGTGTGGATACAGCTTGTAGATTGTAACTCCAGATTGCTCACCAAGACGCCGCACTGGCTCCAAATTCATCAATTTTCGGATATAGCTCGGCAAAGCACAGAAGGCTTATCAAAGTAGATTTATCCACGTGTTCAAGCAACATGTCTGTGGCTGCAGTAAAAACATGTGCATAATGGCTTTGGGAGCTGGTTGCCTCTTTAGCTCTTTAGCAAGAATACTAGAACTAAAGTAAATGGAACACTTTATGTGCTTTGCTAACTGTTCTTTGTAAAGGTTTAAAACATTACAGCCAAAATCCAAATTCTGTTTAATGGTACATAAACAGGAAGTTAAACGGGCACAACATAGCTGCAAATAAGTGCAATAAACACTCTTCTAGAGGGAAGAGAGTGGTGTAGTGAAGGTTCTGGGTTCAAATCCAGTCTGCGTGAACTTTGTATGTTTGCATGTTTTCCATGTGCCTCTCCAGGGATTCTGGCTTCCTCCCTTAGTCCAGAGACATGCACGTTAGGTTAATTGCGGATTCTAAATTGGCTGTAGGTGTGAATGTGAGTGTGAATGCTCGGTTGTTTTTCTGGGTAACCCTACAATAGACTGATAACCTGTCAAGGGTGCATCCTACCAGTCACCCTGTGACAGCTGGGATAGGCTCCAGCCCAGCTGCAGCCCTGAACTGGATAAGTGGAAGAAGGTAGATGGATGTTTGTCTAGAATTAAATTTAAAAAAAAAAAATACAAGTTGTGATGAGCCAGGTTTTAAGAAAGAAGAACGCCATCTCCTTCAATTTAACTGCTACATGGTTATAGTAGCAGCTCGATCTGACCAATGGATCATGTCATTCTCATTAATTGCAGGCTATGTGTTGCTGATTTAGCTCAGTGGTTTCCATATAGCCTATAATTTAATCAACAAAGCTAATTGTAGGCTAGAACAAAGACTCCCCAATGGAAGCGTAACCTTTCCAGCCTGATCATTACCATACTTTCAGTCATTTCATTTGTACCAGAGTGAACACAAAACAACCCTCTTTAGGAAAAGCTTCAGTTTCCATTAGAAATGACTGTTATCAAGAACCCAAAATTGCACCCCTTCCTCCCTGCATTCATCCTCCGCCGTAACTGCTATCGCATCTGATTTTAAAATATTGAATGATGTGGCACCTGCCCCCAAAAGTACAGGCAATGCAGTTTTCCACACAAAGGCCATTTTCAGTTTCCTACCAGTATGTTTTAACAATTTTTATTTATTACAGTACCAGTCAAGTTTTCTTAAGGCTCTTTATATTACAAGGTCAAAACCATACAACACCAGAAAGAGAACCCCAATAATCAGATTATCCTCCGTAGGCAATGGTGGTGAGGAAGAACTCTCTTTTCACAGGAAGTGACCTCTTGCGGAACTAAGCTCAAAAAAGGGGCTGCAGCCATCTGAGGGTTGAGGGGAAAGAGACGACAGAAAAGAGAAGGCCCTTTCTGCCATTTCCAATTTAAGGGTCTTCAAGCAGCCCAGCTTGGGCATAGAAAATAGAGGGTCCATCAGCCACCAGCTGTTCGCCCCCTGCCTCGCCCCCATCGGCCACAATGAGGCGGTGATTCTCAGCAGCACCTTGTATTCCCAGGCATTCTGCCGAACCTCAATTCTAAAGTTAGCGGATCTGCTGCTTACACCATTTCATTCCACTGTAAATAGAAAGCAAAGCAAGCAAAACAAAAGCAAATCAGAAGAAACCACATGTACAGTTTCCACTGGTTTTTAAAGAAAATAAAGTTGCAAATTGCAGAGAGAGAGAGAGAGAGAGAGAGAGAGAGAGAGAGAGAGAGAGAGAGAGAGAGAGAGGACAGGTGGGATGATTGCTTTTCAAGTTTTTTATGAGCTAGTTGATGTTGCCTCAGCAGTGACAAGTTGTTTCAGAGGCTAAATGGCTGACAGTTTTTTCAAGCAGCAGAATTCCCTGTGGTGCCTCTCATGTCTTATCATTCCTCTCCTACTTCCTTCCTACCCATACTCTCCATTTCCCCCCTTTCCTCCTCCCTTTGCTCTCTCCGTCTTTCCCCTCCTGTATATACTTCTCATTTTCTGTCCACATCGTCTTCCTCGCGCTTTCATCACATTCCAGGGGGTTTCATTTGGCTGAGTCTACATGGAGAACGAGCTCTTCAGCTAAGGAGCAGAGGAGTTGTGGAGTGCAGCGAGTGAATTGCAAATGGGTGGATGGAGAGAGACTGAATAATTAAAAGAAACTGAGGCAGATGGGAGTGCTTTTGAGCAATCTGACAGCTCTCAAGTTCGATTCGTTTTATAGTAAGTGTAATTCAGGGATTCAGGTTGCTATGATAGTATGCATGAGAGCTTGTGTGCATTTACATACATATGCATTGCTGTGTGCACTCAAACATCCATGTCTAATTATTGTCCATGCGTGAATGGGCAGGCAGATTCTCCCTGTTTGTTTCCACTCCTGCGTCCCTGCAGCTAAATCTGATAGACACAGACAAAACCGCCTGCTTGCCTGATGTATTCAAATGGCTCTGGTGAATTGAATGAATAATAGATGGTGATTGTATGGGGTGTTTTGTGTCTTCGGTATGATAGGGGATGGTGACAGGAAATGGGGCTGTCTAAAGCAATAACATCAAAGCTTATTTCGACTGGACATTAGTTATGAAAACAAATGGTAAAAGACTTGTAACTGTCAACATGCCAGCCTGTCTCACTGTTACCTGTATTGATGAAAGGCTGTGTAAGCGTCCGCCTTTATGAAAACCTGCTACGACTGGCTTAAATAGTAGATATAAAATGTAATTAATGTGTCAGTCACATTAGAGTAAAATACATGTGGGTATGCTACATGTTAACCTCCTTCATGATGTTTTTATTATTTCTCAGAAATGATCATTCTGGGGTAGCCCGATATCCCTACGAATTACTAATAATTTGGCCATAGCCATAGCTGTGACGTACATGGAGACTGCACAGACAAAGACACAGAGAGAAAAGCAGTGTTCACGGTTTCTGTAAACATGTCACAGTGCAGACAATAAGGACACATGCAGTAATCAAACAGGAAATGAATGACACACCCCATACTCTGCCAAAAATAAATAAATAAAAAATACTACTTTCCATCTACGGTACCAAAATGCTCTCAGGGATTGATGCGAAACCAACTCATTCTGGGGTCAGATGTTTGAATTAAATTTGATCGCATTGCAACCTGCAACTTTGAACTTTACTGGGAAAAGTCACCAGGAATCTGCTGTTATTTTCTTTTGTGCATGTGTGTTGTGCCAGAAGATACGGCAGTGATGATGATAGGGTAATCAGGTTGCTGATGTGGCTGCCTGCTTGCAGAATAGGTCAGAGACATCAATCACAGAAGCGTTTACAGGCCTGCTGGGAGGCTGTTGACGCTGTGTGTTTATGCGCGCACGCCTCAGAGTGACAGGCAGAGATGTTATTGTGTACGCCTTTTACATCTACTCGTATGGGCGTGGCTCACTATCTAATTACTGAAACTTGTGTTTGTCCAGTCGAAAGACGTATTCACAATGCACCAAAGAGCCACATCACACATTTTCTCTGTGAACACGAATGGAGGCAGCCAAAGCAGCATTGTAGCAATGTTAAAACTTGAAACAGTCAGAGGAAGACAACTTTGAAAATTCTTACAAACAAACAAGAAGCTGTAAATATCCGTTTTGTATTGATGCAAGCCAACAAGATAAATCCACTATTTTTGTATTTTGTTGTCCCCAGTTTGATGCTCTCACATGCTGATATGGAGCTGTGTAGTTGGGGGCAGTTTCACTCCTACCTTTTCAAAGATAGCTTGTTGCAAGTGGGAGACTTCCAGCATGTGGTTAACATTGCAAAAGGGTGTATATTAACCCAAGCCGTGATCTCAGTACTTCTGGAGCCTAAACATAACCAAACAGAAACCGAAAAAGTCCGCCTCATATCCATCCACTTTCTGCCACTTATCTGGGTCCAGGTCATGGTTTCAGCAGTCTAAGCCAAGACCTCCAGATCTCCCTCTCCCTGGCTGCCACCTCCGGATCTTCAAGGCGATACCAAAGCGCTGCAGCTGCACCACATTGTAACCATATTGGGCTTCAGGACTTTTTTGGGTGGACAGAGATGTTAATCTGAGCAGTAGGAAGAAACGTGGAGGGACTGCGCTAGTTGTGATTAAAAAGTGGTTTATTTGGGACCTGTTGTTACAGTCATGGTGGGCAAATTTCCATTTACATAAGTGATATGCATTTTAACCTTTTTAACATGAAGGGTGTGCACTGTGCACTGCAATCATTCAGACGGTGATCTAGCAGGAATCAGCTAGCATTGTCAGATCACACTGAATTATATCAAATTACATTAGTTGCAGAGTTTAGTCAACTTATATGCTGTGAGCTTGACTGTTTTTTTCTTTAATGAAGTCCTCAGCATCAGTGGAGTGGTGGAGGAATAGGGAAGCTTCATTCAACCTTGTTATCTGCTTGAAGAGAACGTTAATATGGCAGTTTATATTCCATATGTTAAAGCAGGATTTAAAGGCATGGTCCGTCAATGATGGAACCTCGAACACTGAGGACCTCTGTTCTCTCTTACCAAATCATGCATGATTTTTGCTGAGCTCTGTCTCAAAGCTCCCAGCTTCTTTCAGAGGTTCAGTGCTATATGAGCTCAAAGAGCTTATATGCTAAATCAATGCTTACACATCTAGTCACAGGGATGCCAACAGGGAATCAGCAGCTTGTGCTATCTGCATCTGATTTCCTTCTCATGGCGCTATTGCTTTTGTAAGCATAAGGTAATAATTAGTTTATGGTTATTGCACCTCGTAAGGATAGGATGAGCTCAGTTTGTCAGTTTGTCATACTGCAGCCAGTGTAAATAGCATTATGCTGAGCGTTGCTGTTTGAAACTATTTAAACCATATTTATTGGAAGGGTTTCCCTTTCCTCTGAACACTCACACTCCTCACATGAGTTGTTTTTTGACCGCATGGTGGAAATGTATTGCATACTGTGGATTTTTTTTTCTTACCTTCATTTTTATCTGAACAGAGGCAAAGCATAACTTAACCAGCAGAGTGTACCTGGATGTACGGGGCTACGTTTCATGCAGTGTTGTGCAAAAGTCTTGAGCCACCCCACATTTCTTTATATTTTGCTAGAAAAACCAGAAATAGGTGCAAATATAGATAGAAATCCAGCATATAAGGCAAAAAGAGAGTTTATACAATTCAAACAGGCTTGAGAGTCAACTCTGAGGCAGCTTTCTAGTCATTTCTTTAAGCACTCTTCAGGAATAGTTCTCCAGCTTCTTGAAGGACATTCAGAGCTCTTTGCATGTTTCTGTCTTTTGTTCTGTTCTCTGTCAAGATGATCCCACACTGCTTCAATAATTTGTCTGGGCTCTGGGTAGGCCAATCCATGACTGATAGTGTTCCACTGTGTGTGCGTGTTTTATCCAGGTGCTTTTACTGCATTGGCAGCGCGTTTGGGATCATTTTCATGCTGGAAAACGAAGTTGTTGCCAATCAGATGTTTTCCAGATGGTATTGCATGGTGGATAAAAATCTGAGAGTACTTTCGGGTTCATAATTCCATCAGTTTTGACCAGATCTCCAACACCACTGACTGAAATGCAGCCCCAAACATGACAGAGTCAACCATGTTTTACGCGTGTTTTTGTTTTCAGCCTTTATCCCTTCCTAAACAATAGATTCTTGACAGCCACCCTTCCACTGAGACTATTTCTGATGAGGCTTTAATGTTGGAGAAACTAAAGAGCCAGATGCAGCTCTCTGGTCCTAGTCCTTTTTCTTAAGGATATGGCTTTCAGAGAGATTTTAGGACTTTTCAGATTTGCCACTTGGCAAAAGAAAAGAAATTGGTCAGGTCCAAGGATTAGGACTGAAAATGAGTGAAAAAGCAGCCAATGTCCAAAGAAAAACTCTGAAAGACCTCCAGAAAGACTGGAGAGCCATTGCTGAAGACACTTTAAAAAATACAAGAAAGTCTGGCTCTTTGGATGCAAAATGTAAAGAAATGAGGAGTGGCTCAAGACTTTTACGCAGTACTGTAAAAAATGAAAAACAATATATCGAGTCAACAACGCACACAACATAAATGCCCCTCGGGCTCCCTGAACTGTATAATGACTCTTCACTAATTAAATCTGTGATCCCCAATCTTGATTTACTGACCTTGTTTCCTTCAGACCTTTTGCTGCTTCTGTCTTTGGTCTTCACCCATGACCTGCAGATAATTAAATGTGCTTCCGCTCAGATTGTTACAGGCATAAGAAGCCTCATGATGCTTTAGCATCATTTTTCAAACACAGTAATGTGTTTGAAAGAGGGCTTGGCTCGGTATTGCAGACTTAACCTGTAAATTAGACCTCCGACCTGCCTCTGCAGACTGAAAGCTGTCATTAGATCCTTGCTGCCAAAACCATTTCCCGCTCATTTCCCAATAATTTTTTACAAGACTAAGAATTGAGAGTCTTGTTATTTTAGCGAGGATGGATGGATAGATGGATGGATGGATGGATGGATGGATGGATAGACGGATGGATGGATGGATGAATGGATGGATGGATGGATGGATGGACGGATGGATGGATGGATGGATGGATGGATGGATGGATGGATGGATGGATGGATGGATGGATGGATGGATGGATGGACGGACGGATGGATGGATGGATGGATGGATGGATGGATGTAGAGAAGTGCTGAAGTGACCATTAAGTCAGCGTGTTAACAGGCTCACGACATATTAACATGAATATTTTCAGCTGTCATTATCAGTAAGTGATTATTTTAATTTGTTAACAGTAGTGATGATCCAAGATCACCTCCTGCTCTTATGCCAAAACCTAAAATCCTATTGTCTTTTGTGTGTTTACTATTTAAGCCAAGTACACACATTTACAGTTATGACCACAAGTTTTTGGACAATGGTATATTTTTTTGTAATTTTGCCTCTGTATACCGCTCTGAAGTAAATGATTGCCCAGGTGTGAATGTAAGTGTTAATGGTTTCCATCTCTCTGTATTCGCACTGCGACAGACTGGTGACCCATCCAGGGCGTGCCCCGCCTTTTGACCTATAGCAGCTGGGATAGGCTCCAGCCTCCCCACGACCCAGATTTGGATAAGCGGAAGAAAATGGATGGAAAATAGTCCCTGCTTCCACTCTCATCTGCTTGCTTGCAGCCTGCACCTCTTCCTGTATATCTTCAAGCTCTTTTGCTTCATGGAGTTAGACAAAGCACCAATGAATACCGCAGATGTTTGAGTTTGTATAAACATTGCTTAGTTTGTAAATCAAGAGGTTCAGAATGCAGCGATTGGGCTGAGCCGCCTGGTCGGGCTTATGGGACACATCAAATATCCACTCAGCCTGGACAGCGCCTAATAACTAAACACACTGTTAGAACAAAAGATGGATTAAAACACTTGCTGTCAGCTCGAGACAAATTATTTCTGCTCCACTCTGTGTGTGGCTGTGTGTCTGTGACACTCGAATGCTTCTCTGCATGATATTCAACGATGTTTTTCAGGCAGTTTTTGATACACTCCAGTTCCACAGCAAAAATGCTAAGCCATGGTGTTGATCCTGCATGAATGTGATCTAGTAATGTAATAATCATGCTAATATTGGCAGCTTGCTCAAAGTTGCTCCTGTTTTTTTTTTTTTTTTTTTTTTTATTCATACTCCAAATCAGTGGTGGCTTTCTGCAGCAAAGCAAAGCAATGTGTGTTTTAGGAAATATTTCAAGTGAGTACTCCACAGCTTAGCGAACAAATAAAGCCCTAAAATAGCAAAGCTATGTGTTTTCTAAAGCCCCGAGGTTTGGCCATGAGGAGTGCTCGATCTTCATCCTGCTTTCACAGTAAACAAACATCTTTAATTAATTCAGGCTTGAACTGCTATTTTCACGCAACACATGGTGACACTAATCATAAATGATAATAGTAACTGCTCCCGCTAATCCTTCCATACATTTGTAATTAACTGGGGGAAAGTTTATCTCCATGAGTACAGGGACGCCTGGAATTATTCTTAGGGAAACGAAGAAGAAGAAGAAGAAAAAACATTTTCTGCAGTGTCAAGAATTTGTAGCGCTGTGACACGCGCGCATACACACACACACACGCACACGCACACGGAGCCGAACAGTCAGAAAATGGAACAATTGTGTAGGCAGGGTGGCAGATTAATTTGTGGAGTGCATGGGGTTGCGTGTGTTTGTGTGTGTGTGTGCAGGTCTGTGTGTGTGTGTGTGTGTGTGTATCAGGGATTGGAAAGAGAGAATGATAGAAGGACAGACAAACAGCCTGGCAGTGCCCTGTGTCAATGGAGGAGTCAGCTATATGCAGCAGCAGTTTGGTGCTGAGTGGAAGGCTGCAGAGCTTCTGTCGATGCTGTACTCGAGACTTTTCCAATCAAGAAAAATACAGTTGTAAAGAAACAATATAGAGAGGATGATCCACACACCAACAAACGCTGACGCCATGGATAGAGTACTCTATCCACTTTCTTGCTGTCATTTCGCTTCATCTTGCAGCTCCTGTCTCTGGCAATCTGTTTTAGTTGATGGAAAAATGGACACATGAGTCCGACCACTGCCCACAGGCCAGCGGCTTTCCGCAAAGCTGATAAACCAAATGTTTGGCTGATATAATGGGACATGACTGCATAAATAAAAAATGACAGAAAAAGAGCAAAACCAAAAATGAGCTATGTGCAGTGACACCGTGTTGCCATTTCCATATCTTTGTCTTTTCTAGTTAGATCCAGGGGTCACAAGTACAATTTTGTGGTGTTTCATGCAGCCGCTATCACACGGGATATGATAGTTTGGGGGATATCAGCCTTTTTTAATGTTAAATATCACAGTAAAGTGTATTATCACAATATTCGCAAATTGTTATTGAAATACTTCTGTTAGAGCTAAAATATGCTTCAGTTTGCTTTGACATGTTAATGTAATTGACTCAGATAAAACATCTAGTCTATTACAACATACATAAAACAGTTCTTTTCACATTAAAAATGAATGCAGATGGTATCATTAGCAGTGCTTACCAATTGCAATAACATCTCACATCTCAGTGATCACTGTTTTAATTTGCATGAAGGATTGTTTATGTTTGTACTAGCTTTTGTTTATGCATGCAGTTTTTGGTTTTTTGTATATCTATATTTTTGTATGTGTCTATATTGTATATATGTGACCTTTATACACTTTATACCCTGATCTTCTGCTGCTGTAGCCCATCTGGTTCAAGATTCATCATGTTGTCCATTCTGCAAGGAGTGGTTACAGTATCCAAGTTGCTGTTACTGTACTTTCCTATCAGCTCCAAGCAGTCAGGCCATTCTCTTGACCTCTGGGATCAACAAGGCATTTTTGCCCAGAGATCTCAGTAAACCCTAGAGCTGGTTGTGTGGGGAAAATCCCAGCAGATCAGCACTTTCTGAAATCCTCAGAGCAGCCCGTTTGGCACCAACAACCACGTCATGTTCAAAGTCCCTTAAATCACCTTTCTCACCCATGTGATTTGTTAATTAGATATTTGTGTTAAGGAGCAGCTGAACAGGTGTACCTGACAATATATTTTTATACTGATGTCCCTTAACATGCACTGTCCCTGTTAACTAAATAGACTAGCAGCTGGCTGCGGATACCAGGCTATTGCCTGGACAATCAGGAGATAAATGAGCACGTTTTGTGCCCTTTCGCTGCTGATATTGAACATAAAAATGGATGCTGGCTGGAGTTTTTGCATCGGCCTCTAAACAACATCTTTAAATTGCCTATGTTAGTACAGCACGACAGAGCCAAAGTAGCAATAGACATACCAAGAGCCTGGTTGACTGGTCCTGCATACTCTGTCTTTATTCCCCTCGTTAAGGCACTGCCTTGTGACTGAAGAAGATAATACCTCTGTGCATCTCTAGTCACAGTCAATGACCCCCCCTGTATCACAGTGATTATCAGCACTGCTTTTGAACCATCTCTATGAATGCACGTCGTGTACAAATCAAAACCGTTTTCACTTGAAAAAATGATGAGACATTTTAATAAAAGACAAAAGCAAAGAGAAAGGAAACTGAATCGCTCCCTAGCTGTCATCAAAGTCAGAGAAGCAACTCAAAGCAAAGCTACATAATTCTCATGAAAGCGGCTACATGCCTTCATGAGAATTAGACCTGTAGGGACACGTCTTAGCAGACTCCATGGATAAAAAGCTCGCTGTATAATTGAGGATAATCAAAATCTCTAGAGTTCTGGCTGCGTGTTGGTGGCCTCGCTGTTGGTAAAGATTACAGTCCTTCAGCATCACTCTGTCATCATTAATAATCGCACGGATGTTGATTCCACCTCTGCACATCCTGCATAGCATCCTCTCATCAAAAGTTTTCACAACCAGCAATCTGGGTTTTGATGTGTAGGATCAGATTAGTTCGTTTGAAAAGATGGCTGCTGAGAGACAAAGCCGCTCGCCTTTGGCTCACAAAAAACGGTAACTGCTATTATCACGTAGCCTAAGTCTGGACTCTCAGACACTATATCACTGACCACCAAATACCCTTCTTTTTCCACTTTCTCTAGTGGATGTGGCAGCAGAAAATTGCAGCTAAAGCAAAGTTGGCCAGTGACATAAATCATTGGGATGAGGCACCATTGATAAGACCTATCTATCTGAAAGTTAAGGACCAAACAGCTCCACCGATGAGACAGTGGGAGGACAGGGATTATGGCTAAAGAAAAAGAAAAAAAGAAAGGTACTGAGCTTAATTCTAAGTCAAAGCGTCACTTTCTCTCAGTGATAACAGCCTCAGTGCTGGCTGATCATGTTTTTCTTGCGTCTATGTCTTGCCTTTGTTGCACTATTTCTTCAAAAAGCCCTTAAATGGGTGAAAGGTCAGTCGTGAGGAAGAAGGCGCATTGGTTAAGTTTCAATTTTCACCCAGCAGAAGGGAATTGCAGAGGCAGCCATAGAATGGTTGTGTCTTTAGGGAATTGTGGGGCAATGAGATTCCTACTAAAGCCATTTAGAGTTGTATCAGGACTAGCCAATCACTGTGGCCACAGTGGAGCACTGAGGACCATCCATCATAGCAAAGGGAGCAGGGCCTGGGATGCCTCTGTCACTAGATAATGCATTGTGAGGAGAAGAGAGGGGAAAATGTCTCAAGAGGAGGGTGAATGTCCTCCACTGTCCTTAAAGGATGAGTCTTATTTCAGTCTGATGTAGTCTTCTACTGTAGGCGGGACTTTATGCTGAAGCCAAGACAGAGACAAATTGAAACACAGTCCGTAAAAAAAGAGCAAAATAAAGAACTTTAACAGATATTTCAAACCCTCCCACACTTGAGCGATCATGTTTTACTCGAGGCCTCAGCCAAACACCAGCAGCACCAGCAGGGCCCAAACACTGAGAGCCAGAAGGCTCAATGTCCACCATCATCATCACCCAGGCTGGAGCAGCTCCCAACACCCAACCACTGGAACACTGGGTTTGATTAATGCCCCGACTTTCCAACTGTTAGCAACTGAGTGAAATGGAAAGCCAGAGGATGAAAACAACCAGAACAAAGAGAAATAAATGAGCAAAGAATGGGTGTTTAGAGGAATTCTTTTCTCGTGGGGATTTCCCAGCAGCACCAGCAGCTGTCTTTAAACTGAAAGAGAGACCTGGCAGTGGGATGTGAGGTTACGTCCCATCTCTGCCAGAAAGAATTGTCTTGACAGAAAAAATATCCACCACAGAGATTAGAGTGATAATATTTCAGCTGAAATGGAGCTCTGCAGCAGCCAATCTGAGTGCCAGCGAGAGATCAGAGAAAAAAGCAGAAAGAAGCTGATAGGGTGATGTTTTTTTTTTTATTGTTATTATGAGTCCAATATGAGCTCGATCAGGTCTGTTATATTACCTAACAGTCAGAGTATATTTTATTTTATTATTGGCAATAACATCTTCCCCTATATAATACGATAAAAGCGAGAGGGAAAAAAAGCCCTCTTTAATAAAAGTGTCTGTCAGACAGCTGTTCTCGCCTTTGTGTTTGCAAGAGAGATTACACGGAAAAACCCTAAATAATATAACAGATGAATCCTTTCCCTGAGAAAAAAACAGTATCACTACTTGTGATCGGGCATGAAAATAAAATGCAAATAAAATGCAAAACCAAACTGCATAAAACCTTCACATAGAAGAGCCAGGAGCCGATATCAAAAAATGTGAATCTATATATATTTTTGCTAGTGATTGTCATATCATATTGGCTACAAAAGAAATATGGGTAAAATAGCTTTAATATTACTACCTATGATAAATATTAAAGGCTTTAAATCTCAGTTTTGGGAGAGGCGTTAAGGTTGGCCTGCTTCAAACGTCCGTGTCCAACTTGGCCTTTGCAAGTGCTCAGGAGTGGAACAAAGGCTTTGTCCAACTTTCAGAGGGATACATCAATCTCCAAATTGGAAGATTTGAATTTAGTAATGGAAATAGGCAGGTAAAATTTCCAATAAAGAAAAATACCATGATGAGCTGCTTATTCAAATTTCACAACATTTCTTACAGTTCCGTCCAAATCCAAGAAGAAACTTTGCGTTGATTAAAATGTTTTGAGTTACGCATATTTTATTGATACTGATGTGCTCTCCAAGCTTATTGCTAGTGGACATATTATCATTAATCATTAAAACAATCCCTCGCACCTCTAAACGGTCGCCTTCATAACTGTTTGTGGTGTCCGCAGCCTTGGGCAATAATCTTAGATTGCACAATAAATATTCATGCAGCCACCGTGATGCCACCACTAGTTTATGAATTACCTTGATGAAGCCTCAAGTTTTTGGCTTTCACCATTTTTTGGCACGAGAAGGGATCAAATTTAGAAGGGCAGGTGGAGTGCTAATTAGTGCTGCCACATAAATAAAACTGTGCTGAAATTTCACTCACTCGAAAATCTTGAGTACAGACTCCTTACACGATGCGCACAAGTGCAATTACCTGCACAGCGGTCAACATTTTTGTCAGCTTTTGCATTAAAATGCTCCACAAAGTAGCTTGTATAGGTCCCTGTGTTGGTAGCCACAGAGCTGCCAGGCCCTAATGTATAACTTAAAGCCTTAATACACTTCAAACAAAAGAAAAAAAAAGGAGGGGGGGGGGTGAACACCATACAGTTGTCATGAAGGGAATTCGCTATAAAAACCAAACTTGTTTTTTTTTCCCATCAGGCCGTATGTTTCAGGAGCCTGCGGGCACTGACTTGCTTTGCCTCAAGTGGTCATTCAGAACTGCAAAGTTCAGAAACTGCAATGCAAAATTCACTAATTATATTATGCTCACTGCATTACATTAATGCTATGTTAATACCAAAGTATTAAGGTCACCTCATTCCCCATTTACTGAGACCCGGTCTTGAAATGGGTTTTGATTTTGGGGGCTTTTGGGAGGGTGTTGGCACAGGACGTGCTGCACGATGCCAACAGGAGCAGACCAGCTTAAATAGCTAACTGCTTTTTAAACTTCCACGTCCCTTTTTTATTATTATTATTATTACTGCACATATTAAATATGTAAAATGTGGCATGTAAGTACAGAGAAGTGCCATTTGATGGACTGGGTTGATGAAAAAAAGCAATGTAATGAATAAAATGGCAAACTGTAATTGATTACATTTATTACGCTGATTGATTGCATTTAACTAAGCAAACGAAATGAATTAAATCGACGTATCTGTGCTGGTTATCCGACATCACTGCATAATTGTCGGAACACCGAGGTCATGTTGGCTGTGTGTTTGGTAATTTGTTTAGACAGTTGCATCGTCAAACAGCAAATTATAGAAGATTGTGTTGGGGGAGCGTTTGATTTCGACAGCCCACCTGGACTTCTGTTTGAAATAATGTGGCTCTGTTTCAGGTCACTCCGCTGAACATGCACTGAAATATTTAAAGCACATGCTGAAAATTACAAATTTTCCCCTCGCAAGGGCACCAGAGACATTAACTGCCTGGTGTTCCTATCTAGCAGTCACCCACCATGACTTCATTTGATTCATTTTGGGACCATTTCTACAGTTAACATCTGTGCGTGACTTATATGTGGGAGATCCAGAGTTTATTTCCATTACTGGGTTGCGTGCGTGGATACCAGTCATCTTGCATTGAAAGAGCGCAGTCTTAGTGTAACACACAGTATGTGTAACACATGGCATGTGCCACATATTAACTCAAGAAAAAAGGTGCAGGGCTCAGTTTAGGATGTCACTTCAGGTGATGGCTGTTCGGATTTAACCATCACTGGCTTTTATTTTACTTGTCCTAAAAAAAAAAAAACCTTCCTCTACTTCTCTCCTTTGTTAGGTGACTGAGCTGATCTGTAATTTTCTTTGCCCTCAGGAACTTTCAGTCTGTCGTATTTCATCACCAGACTGGATGCACTCCATGGGCAATTGTAAGGGTGAGGAGTTCATGCACTGGTAATGAATGATCCTTTGGCTTTTTTACTCAGCACTGTAATGACTGCCTAGCCCAGAAAAGTGAAATAAAACAGCATTTCTTGCCTGGCAGTATATATTACTATGTAGGGTTTCCATGCACCTGACTAGTCCTGAAAGACGCTCTACCTCAGTTGACCCTCAGAGCGGGATGGAAAGGAAAAGTCATTTAGCATTGCGGCGCTCCTCAGGATGACTCACTCCTCCTCTGCCAGAACCAGATGAGAGGGGAACTTCCCTCCTTTCTTCCTTCAGCAGCTCATGTCTGTCCACTCTTTTCTCAGTGTTGACGTTTCCACAGCAAGATGAGCGCCTGGGTTATATTTATGTCCTGCTTCTTTTCCCTCTCCCAGCACAGTGTCAGACACATTTAAATTAAAAAAAAAAAAAAAAAAAAAAAAT
>JAVDPK010000741.1:367360-387566 GCA_034780415.1 Cichlasoma orientale
CATTGCTCCTGAACCTTACCTGTATTTGCAGGGATTTCATTTTTGTTATAGTGGCACCATCCCTGGGGCCCGTAACACGTGTTTACGGCCTCGTCCAACATTTTTGATATGTATGAATAGTTTCCGCATATTGCACCCGTACAGTTTTTGAATGCAGTTTGCTAAACAAGCTTGCTAATACTGATATGGTCTCTCCTGGCTCCAAAAAATGGACTGCAGCCCAAATGCAAATGTTGGGGCCTTTTATATAGAATCTATGGTGGGAGGTGTATTTTGCAACCTTGTCCTTGTAAGACAAGTGACGATTTCATCCATCCATCCATCCATGCATCCGTCCATTCTCTTCCGCTTATCTGGTGCCGGGTCGCAGGAGCCTAAGCAGAGAAGCCCAGGCTTCCCTCTCCCCAGCCACCTCCACCAGCTCACCAGGAGGGAAGATTTAATCTAAACTAAATTAAATTTAAAAGATCTGTTTAAACTGGATCTGCTGTTTCAGTGGATCTCATTCTCAATTTATTTCTTCCAACTGGTCCGTGTTCGCATCGTTAATGGTGTCACTGAGTCCTAAAACAATGAACAAAACTTGTAAAGCAACACTGAGATAATGATGAAAATACACTCAATCGTTTTTACTGGAAGCTATATGGGCCGTAACTATTTCTTGGCAAACAGTGGCACAGTGGCTTCCTGGAGCCTCAGCTGGTGTCTTGGCAACCTCGCGGTGACAACAAAACTCCGGGAAGCTGTGGCCTCCAGCTTCTGTTTCCTGAGAAATACTTACTGTAGCAAGGAGCAGCCATTACACATAAGAATGGCACAACTCTGGTTGTGCCCATTATAATAGACCTCTGTTATGCAGTTCAGCTAATTCACGAGTTGTTTGCAGCTGGAATCTTCACACCCTGACAGGAATCATCAGTTTCATCGCACCGTATGTGCCTCTGTCATTGTAACTAATTCAGAAACTGCTGACCCAGGGAGTAATACTCTTCAGCAACAGTTGACCTTTGTCAGGCTCAAAGTGTTATGATGAGGAGACCTGTAGCTTAACGCCGGCTGACAGCCTTGTCATGTAAGATTTGATTGGTGCCCACGGGTGTGCGAGACAGTGATGTAAAAAAGAGGGAAAAAAGAAGAAAAAAAAAACCCGAAATTGGGCTGTTAACATTCATGAGAAATGATCACGGTGTCAAAGGGAGAGCATCCACTTGTCATCTCTCAGACACCACTGATCTATATGACTCACCATCTTTCTTCCAGCCATCTTACTGATATGAATCTTTCTTTCTTTCTTTGCATCTGTCTCCTTCCTTCCCATCCTTTCCTTTCTTTCCCTCACCCTCTCCATTCTTCGAGCCCTCCCTCTCGACCCTTCTTTTCTTTTCCTTACTTCCCCTTATTTCCTTTCTCCCTTTCCTCCGCTCCTCTCTTCCTCTATACCGTAGCCATTCTTTGCCTTTTCTTTCCTTCCTTTAAAACTGTCCATTCGGCAGCCAATTTAAGCACCATAATCTAACTTTTATCAGCCAGATACACACAAAACACTTTTACTGAAGCTCTGGATACATAAATATCACTTATTATGCTGTCATTGCCGGTTATAGATAAAAAAGGTTACTGTGTGATATGAATGCAGGAAGACTCTACATAATATGGCAATAAAAATGAATATAGACACATAAGATGTGTACCTTTAGAAAGCTGAGCCGGGAGACTGACATGAAATGCTAAGTGTTAGCATGTCCCTGTTTATTAAGCACCCATCCTCACAGCTTCCTGCATTCAGTGGGCGGCCACTGAATGCACCTGAGCTGCTGGTCCATCCCAGCTCCACTGTTGTGACAGTGAGAAACATGTGACTGTAAGCTTTAATGGGCAGTCTAAATCTCAGGCCTGTCACTTTGCGCCTTCATTCAGATTAATGTGCACACCGACCGGCTGGGCATTAAGCCCCACAGGCCCTCTCAATGACACACTTCAGTGCTCTGTGGCTCACTGCTGTACACCTGGCGCACAGAAACACATACCAATAACCTGCACGGAGGCTTGTCATGGTCACTAAGAAGGATGTGCACTCAAAACACAAACACTACTTCACCGAGAAAAGCCCAACTCGAGTTCTTCATCCAAAAAAAGAAAAAAAAAAGAAAACCTAACCATGGCCTCACCTTACCTCATCTCCTCATCCTACAGCTTTTAGGTGCTGCTGCTGCTGCTGGTGTATATGTTATCCATTTTTTCTATCCTGAGTATTTTAAATGAATTTTTGATTGGGACAAAAAAGATGTTGGGAATTAAATGTCATTCATAAGCTTTGGTGACAAATAAGAAGAAGAAACTGTCCTAAAAGAAACACAAGACATTACAAAAGTAAAAAGGTTCTTAATGAGGAATAATTCATTTTTCCTGTAAAGTGTATCACTGTAAGTCATCATCTTAAACTCAAAGTTACTCATTGCCCCCAAAATACCTCATCTATAAGAATCAGATGTTAATTATTATTTCCCTGGGATTTGGGATTCGACAGTAAATTAGTGAGTCTTTATTTTCTTGGGGCAAGTTCTGTAGTGACACCAGATGTTGCTGTCTTTAAAATGCTCATAAGTCATGCTGGTGTCGTTTCTATTTTTTTTCTTGGAGCTCAGAGTAATTCTCAACAGCATCTGGCTAATTCTAATGAAAATGGTTTCATCATCTGTTGGAGAGAAGAGAAGAGAGGAGATACGAAAGGTTGCTCTGCCCCCATTTGGTAGCAGACAGAAAGGCAGCGCTGCACACTCAGGACTGAGAGCTTCTAAAGTACCAACACTCAGTAATCAGATACTTTAAGATAAATTTTGTACTATTCCCAAGGTACGCTAAACACTGACATATAATTTAGATTTGGGCGATTAAACCCTCTGCACCCAGGCAGATTGTACAGTGCCGGCAGCAGAGGATTGCTCCAAAAGCACTTACTACAGTGGAATTAAAACCACTTTCCTGGGTGTAAATTCAACAATATATTACACAAAAGAGTGTCCACTCACTACAGAGACAATGTGTTATATTATGCAAAAGTATATATGCACTGTGAGGACCTGAACACTGCACTGCAACTAATATCTGCTGGTGCAGCAGTCATTTTCCAATAAGTTATGCAGTGAATAAAGAAACGTGGCTGAAAAGATTAATAGCTACACCAAAGAAAGTCAAACTTTGTCTGTCGAAAAGCAAAACAGGAAAACTACCTACTATGAGAGTATTCCCCCCAACACCCCCTACCTGATCCCTGCAAACAGGCAGAAACTAAACTTTCTGAAGACATGTAGGTAGTGGACTAATGAGGCTGTTGAAAATCTACAGGCGTGTCTGGACTGCGCCGCCTGGGAGGTTTTCAGGACTGCTAGTCCTGTTTGGATAAGTATGTGACATCCTGCATCAGCTTCTACGAGGACAGCTGCACGCCATCGTGCACGAGGGTGAGTTATAATAATGATAAGTCCTGGTTCAAAGCTAAGCTAAGGAGGCTAAGGCTGGAAAAAGAGGAAGCATTCTGGAATGTGGACAGAGTCACTTGCAAAGCGTTGAAGTGCAGGTTTAGCAAGGCGGTGAGAGAGGCTGAAGGGCTGCACTCAAAGAAACTACAACACCAGTTTTCAGCTAATGACTCTGCCTCTGTCTGGAAAGGGCGCAGGAACTTCACTTACTACAAGCCTAAAGCCCCCCCGCTCCACCAACAATTAATGCCTAACCGACAACAGCTTCTGCTGTTGCTTCCACAACAGTGAGACAGACTTCAGCACCTTCAGGGACCCCCATCCCACCACCCCCACCATTCAGTATACAGCAAGGGGCCCTTGTAGAGTCTTGTGCTGTCCCATCTCAAATTCATCACTGATCCCCTCCTAGACCCTCTGCAGTTTGCCCAAATAGCCAATAAGTTGGTAGATGATGCAATTAACATGGCACTGCACTTCACGCTCCAGCATCTGGACTCTTCAGGAACTTGTGCCAGGTTACTTGTTGTGGACTTCTGCTTTCAACACCATCATCACAGCTTTGCTGCAGGACAAGCTCTCCTGGCTGAATGTGCCTACATCCACCTGCAGCTGGATCACTGACTTCCTGTCTGACAGGTGACACCATGTGACACTGGGCAGACCTCTGGTCCACTGGTTTTTCCCTGTATACCAGCAGCTGCACCTCCTGTCATCAGTCCGTCCTGAAGTTTGCAGATGACACCACTTTCATTGGGCTCATCTCAGGTGGGGATGAGTCCGCCTACACGAGGAAGATTGTCAATCTGGTGACCTGGTGCAGAGACAACTATCTGGAGCTCAATGCTGTCAGAACAGTGGAGATTATTGCAGACTTTTATATCAAGAGAGCCCCACAGGACCCTCTGAAGTCCTTCCAACTCCTGGAAACCATCAACCATCTCCCAGGACCCAAAGTGAGAGCTAAATATCAGCTCTCTTATCAAGAAAGCAGAGCAGAGGATCTACTTCCTGCAGCAGTTGAAGACATTTAACCTGCCGCAGTCCTCCATCATTAAATCTGTCTTCACCTCTTCCATGACCATCTGGTATGTTGTTGCCACTGCTAAGGACAGAGGCAGACTGCAGCATCCGTTCTGTTGAGAAGGTGATTGGCTGCAATCCACCTTCCCTCCAAGAGCTGTACACCTCTGGGACATTGAGACTGGGACATTGAGCCTGCCAACCCCTCCCACCACAGCCATAAACTTTTTGTGCCCCTCCCCTTAGGCGTAAGGCTGCGCTCCATCAGAATCAACACCTCACAGTTTTTTCCTGCATGTACTTGAACAACTACATTGAAAAATCCTCATTTATGTAAAAACTTGGCAATAAATCTACTTCTGATTATGAAAGACTGTTACTTTGATTATTGTGGACCTGCTTTGAGGTTAAATATTTATGATTCATCCAGTGCCAGCAAAAAGATGAATATTGTGTTGCATTTAAACTAACAGCCCAGAGATCCCAAATTTAACACAGAAGGCCAAACTAATAGACAAGCAGTGAAAGCTCATACGCTTCTGCCAACTTGCAATCAGAGTCGGGCCTTGTCATTCACTGGTAATGCTGCAATGATGAAGAGCCTAACTTGTGACAAAACTCACTACTGCGTGAAACTTTTTTGGAGACCATGCGGATGAATTTTGTTGCCATAACCTTACAGCTATTCATTTTACATACATAACTTCATGAATTTAAATTAATGGACGCACAGAATGTGAAAGATAGAAAGCACATGATGATGAACCCACAGAGATTCATCAGTTTCATCCAGCTTTGTGTTACAGCCTCTTTCAGCTCAGCGTTTTGGTTTTATGATATATACATATAACTGTGCCAACAGACAGATGGATTTACTAGGTAAAAACCTTAAAAACTTGTTGAACCCATTGCCGTCATCATAAAGTGCATGCAAAGCTGATTTGAGTCCTGATTTGTTAAGATTAATGTTTACTAGCCTACAGTCTGGTCTTTTACTGCCTTTGCTAGAATTTAATATAATAACAATGGAAACAAATTGTTAGGAACATGCACTGGATGATCAGATGTTCTTTCTCGCATGTGGGCAAACTATATTCATACAAAAATATTTCTCTGCAGCACCTTTTATGAGACCACCACAACACCGCTGTAGCTAATGACTTCCATAGTGATTTGAGGCCTCGATTGCTCATATCACAATTCTTTTAACTGGTCGTGCAAATCAATGTGAAATATTTCAACCTCGCAAAAGTGAATTCACTGAGGCCGCCTCTGCCGTATCTACATGCATTCTGCACCCTGTCTCTAAAGAACTGTTGTTTGTGTCTATTCATTTTCCTCGTGATGACACAAATCAATAACACAACATCTCCAATACTTCAGACGCAGGAATAAGTTCTTTTTCAATAACTTGAAGTAGTCTTTTTAAACAGCCTCTTTTTCCTGGAATAAATTGTTGCCATTTTGTCTCCTACTTCTTTGAATGGAGACCCCCTCACACGGTAGCTGAACAGCGCTTGATTTTTATGGCATTGTTAACGGAGTAATCATGATGGCATTTCTCTGAATGATTATTCTCTGAACTGGCCTCCCTCGGTTTGGCCTCCTTATAATTTCCAGACCCCCTTTTGAGACCGATTCTGTATTATACCAATTAGCGTGGTGAGTCATATGTCACTGGACGCTGAGCAACTCAGCACCTTCCACTCTGCGTTCTAAATTTATTTCTAGCTGCTTCACTGACAATATATGCTGTCACTCTGCTGCTGACTGACAGGTGAAACTGATCTGTTGCCTATACACTGAATACACTAATTTTGCATCAAAGGATGGTAAGTAAAACTACACAAAACCTTTTTTTTTACTCTTTCTAACGTGTATGAAGCGCAGTCACAGCAATGTTAAGGGCTAGGCCTAACCCTCGGGGATTAATGGAAAAGAAGTGGAATAATCTAATATCTGTACCCATCTCCCTGCATAAATGGACAGCAGAAAGATGGAGAGGGCACGAAAAAGTCATCTACTCCCTCCTCCGCTCGTCCTCTCGTCTACCTCAGACAAAGTCGATGGTCCTTCAGACCTCTCGGAGATACATTACACAAAGCCCACGATTAAGTCAAGCCCCCCATCCGCATCACAGTGGCATTTTGTGGGTCATTCCTCAGCGTGACAACAGAAATAGAACAGCATAATACGGGGCTGAGTGGGTGGGTGATAGTGGTGTAATTTTATTCTTAATGACAACTGAGAGTGTGCATGTTTCATTGTGATAAGGGATAAATGAAAACAGGAAAGTATGAAAAGATAATGAAAATGACAATAAAGTAAGATTTATGAGTAGAAATAGCCGTATTTGAACAGGTTCCGATTACACGCCATAGTGATTATGAAATCAGCCTAATGCATTTAGGATGGCCTCAATGTTCCAATGAGGAGGTCTTTATTAGGGAGGTAATTGGTTTGGTGGATTACTCAACAAGTTATGGAGTGATTTGCATTAGAATTTACCAGAGGCAGGCCTTTACCCAACTTAGATGTGATTACCCTTTGAATTTGATATAGATCCAGATCTGAATCCAGTCGTTTTGTGAGATAGACCAAAATTGCACAATTAGCATGAAAAAGTGGAAAAATTCTTTTAAAAAAAATGAGTATATTGAAATAGAACTGTTAAGAAGTCACTCCTCTGACTTTAATTCTACTCTTCATGACCAAACTTCCTTCTTGCAGCCCAACAGGAAGTTACAACAAGCCTGAATGCATCTGTCTGTGATACAGCATGACCTCAAATTACACAGTGGTTGCAGGTTTGGGTTAAAGTTTAAGTTTTCTGTTTTAAAGGGTGTTGGTCTCACTACTGATACAAAAAATATAATGAAGTGACTCAATCAATATGATGCCACAGGACACTGGCAGTGGATTTAATATGATTTAGGTGTTATAGCAGTGGCACTGTGGTGTGGTGTTTAGCACTGTTGCCTCACAGCAAGAAGGTCCTGGGTTCAAATCCCATCTGGAGCCTGTCTGTGTGGAGCTTGCACATTCTCTCTGGGTAGTCTGACCTCTTCCCGGAATCCAAAGCATGGGGTTAGGTTAACTGGTGATTCTAAATTAACTACAGGTACACATTCATACCAGCACCTTTTTTTTCTATACTAAGTGCTTACTATCTACTGCAACATTCACACTCCAATGAACGCATCGGAGAGCAACCTGGAGTTCAGTATCTTGCCCAAGGATCCTTTGGCATGCAGACTGGAGCAGCCAAAGATCAAACCACCAGCCCTCTGATTAGTAGATGACCCGCTTTACCCCCTGAGCTACAGCCACCTGGTGTGAATGGTTGTTATAGGATGGCTGGTATAGGCTTCCCACCATCTAAATACATAGGTCTGTGGTATGAAGTATTATGATAAAGGTTGTTTGCTTAAATTAATTTCCAAATTTTGCTTTGAAGTGTTTTTTATTCCTGCTGTTATTGACATAAGCTGTCCGCTAAACAGTGGAACTGTCACTGTGTTAAAAGCTTAGCTAACCTAAGCCTGCTATGAAAGAAGCATGGGCAGAGTGACAATAACAGCGTCACAGTCACTGCTTTGTTTTGCTGAACGCTAGGAATAGTATGACCTGGTGGTCAATCTGCAAGCTGCAGGGCTGCTGCCATTGGCCATCTGCAGGTATCTGTTTGGAGAGATTAGTGAAACTGCTGATGATGCAAGAGCTGCGCCTGCACTCTTGACTATACACTAAATAACAACTCCAAAACTAAAGCATGCACTCACCACAGAGAAGGTCTCAACAACTTTTCATTTTGTTTCTTACCTCCAAAAATATTTCAGAGGTCCACACTTCAGTGATCTCCTAGCTGGCCATGGGCATGAGCTGATCACATGCACTGAAGCACTATCAAGTCCGGAGGTGGCTGTATGAGAAAGGGATCAGCCCATCTGATTCCCTCCTGCCCTGATTCAGACAGCAAAGTACTACAGGGAGTGAATGATGATCTCAGAGAGCAGCAGACATGTCAAACCCCTCGTGGCCCTGTTTGAACTCAGTGACATCTGCTGTAGAAAGTTTGCGGTTAATATCTGTGGGTCAAACATGCGGCGGTTAAAAATTATACTTCAGTGTTACAGATTCAATTTCCCAAAGAGAAACAAAGCGCTGAGCATGCAGGACACAAGCAGCTGATGCTTAAACCCGAAGGGGGCAGACCACATCTGACAGGTGCTTTATTTGGTGACACAGTCCCACTTTTAACACCGCAGCGAGTTGGCGCATATCAAGCTGTGTCATTCAAAACCACTAACTTGCATCTTTTTACAGTGATACATTCAATGCCCCGCCCACCCAAAAGAAAAAAAGGTGAAGCCTGTAGCAAATTTTAAAAAACAGTGTCTCATGACTTGACAGTGTTTCACTCACAGTCAGGGCAATGGTAGTGTGCTGACCACAGATTCACACTCGTGCACGCTGTTTAAGCAGCCCTCCCTGCTTTAGTGGTCACCTATAAGCCAATTGAGGGATGGGTTTACATGTCACTGCTGATGGTGGGGGCTATGCTCTGTGCGAGGGTATTAGTTCTGCTAAACGCAGTAATGCAATTAAGGCCAATTTGGTTATGAGGACACCTTGCATTAAAACAGGTGGAGAAGAAAAGGTAGGCGGAGTAAAAAGAGGGTTAAGCCTGGCGAGGGATCGGTTTGCTCCCCACATCTCGCCACACTCTCCTCATACAAGCAGCTGATGCACCTTTAGGTTTTTAGACATGTTTGCCAAGTTGAAGGGTCTCTTCAGTGGCCCGCAGGTGCCAGAGGGCTCTGGGACCGCTGATAAAGCCCCTGACCCAGCTCCAGCTCCAGCTCCAACTCCACCTCCACCTCCAGCCAAGGTAGGTGTTTGGCCTGTTAATAGTTAATAGTCTAGCTACAGATGTTCTTTGGAAATTGTTATCATCAAGCAGTTTTTTTTACTACTATAAGTGTAGAGGATTATTCTTTGATCAGTAACTGGTTACAGACCAGAGCAGCAGCTTCTTTTGTGCCCCTTCATCCATTCAGTTGCTCGGTACTCCTGGCAGTAAAAATAAATAAAATAAAATAGTTTCACTACACAGACCTCATGGAAATCACTCATTACCCAACGGGCACTTTGAAATTCGTTTCATCATGAACGCAGCCTGTTTTTTAAAAGTGTCCATCAGAGGAGGGAGTCGTTTGTCAAACAGTGAATTCCCCATTCTTTAAAAATGCCCTTGAAATTAAAATGTCACTCTAATGGCCGCAGTTTGACTAATGGAGCCAAGCATCAGATTCTGTGGGGAAAAAAAAAAAAAGGTTGATTTGTCGTGCAGGAGGAGAAGCCGGCTGAGAAGGAGAATGAAGACAAGCAAGTGGACAAACCAGCGGGTAAGACACATTTACTGTGATTCTCTTTGTCCCATCCTGGGTGGTTAAAACAAGACTGAATATTAATATGCTGGGAACTTGAGAATGTATGCATTATTTATTTAATTACAAGGGAAATAAATATCCCAGGCCTACTAATTCAACAGATACATTTTTACTTTGTTATAATGTACTTTAAGTCTAATTTTTTTGCTACTGAAATACCTCAACACTTACACTTTACTCACCAGGGTGTGCCGTCAGTCTTGGAGCATTTTTATGTTCATTCTTATTATTAGTATAAAGCTGTAGAGTATTTAGAAGCCTCAAACAAGTGGAAAAAAAATGGCTTTTTGACAGGCGCTGAATATGAAACGTTCAACTCTGGAAAACTTTCTCGCGCCTGCTGACTCTCTCCGTTTTAGCTGAGTTCCCTCCACTGAGGCGCTCTAGAAGAAATTGAATTTCACTGATTGTGTTGCTAACAGTTGGGGCAGCCTGTCGGAGTCAGAGTGAATAACATCAGGTTTGTCTCCAGCATCCATCCAGGTTCTATTACCTCATTCTGCTGATCGTACTGTTGCTTAATGTGTCTGAAAGCCAGACAGAAATCAACTCCTAATCAATCCCCCAACTCTCATATTCAGCGTCTTGTCTCTCTCTTTTACAGATGTTACAGGTGTTTTTAATGGATGATGAACCGATTAAAATGGTTTCATGTAACCAGTGCAGCAAAGATGCCCAAAAAGGATGAAAAACTTGCATTTCATCTGCTTCACAGGTGGATGGCAAGCGGTTATAAGACAGGCTAAAGTGTAGTTAAAAACAAAACAAATAATGATGTGAAAATTATCGGTTGAAACTAACAAATTGAAGAACACAAACTGTCATAATTGTAACATTTTGCCCTTTCTCAGAATCAGCTCCATCACCTGCACCTGCTCCAGAACCAGCACCATCAGCAGCTCCGGCTCCGGCCTCAACCCCAACCCCTGCTCCAGCCCCGGCTCCGGCCCCAACCCCAGCTCCAGCCCCAGCCCCAACCCCAGCTCCGGCTCCGGCTCCGGCTCCGGCTCCGGCTCCGGCTCCTACAGCAGCTCCATCAAACCCTGATCAAGCTGGAGCTAAGGGGTAAGACCTGCACTTGCAGTAGTGTTTTTTCTACCTAATTTTTCAGGCACATTTGATTGGAAGGTTGGTGCACCGATAGCCATAAACATTTAAAGAGAGTACTTACACTGTAGCTATCCTTATCAGCCCAACCTCCAAACACCCCTTTAGCTCACAACAAACGCACACCTGCCAAGTGACACCACAAACCTGTATCAGAGTAATCATCCCATGGACACTAATTAATTGGATTCCCTGGCAAAGAGGATGGAGAGAGAGGGAGAAGGGCCTCAGAGATAGGCACCGCCTGTGACATCTTTACCTGCTGGGACCACATGCATATTAAAAGAGGGATGGCCTGAAAGTGGATTAAAAGATTTTCGTCTCTTTCGTTTTAAGAAGCTCACCAGAACTGTTTCTGGCCCCTCAATAAACATCATGAAGGCGACGGGTAGAGACAGCAGCGGTTGATCCTCTCAGTTTTAAACACAGGTTAGGTTTCAATAAGAGAGACGGGATGCAAATGTTTCATCAGTGTCTGACACGACAATGGCGGAAAGAGCTGGAGGCTCCAGATGGAGGGCAGGTCAGAGGGTCAGCCAGCAGCTTAAGTGATGTGTGCAATAAATAGTGTCAGAGCTCAAAGGGGATCTGAGGCACTGTAAGGTCTTCTACAGCAGAGCTCCACTGGGATGACCCGAGTGCTGAGTCAGATGATGTGGTGAAACCACATCATCTAACTCACTGATAGTTTTGCTGCCAGTGCTACACAAAATCACACAAGTGTGTGATTTATTTTGTGTGCTTCTCACGCAGACCGCTGTCAGGTCCAGCCTGTGTCCTGCACTTTGCAAAGCTAACATGTGTCCTTCTGCTTCTATGAGCCACATCAGTGAGATGAAATGCTGCAGCCTTCAGGGTCGATTAAGTCTGCGAAGGCTTCCCACCAGAACTGCGACCCAGTGTTGGCTCAGCCGTGGTTTTAACCAAAGGGCAGAAGCTTCTCAATGAGTGGCAGCTTCGCTTTCTTTCACTCGTGAAAATTTACTGACTTTAATTTAATTGCAGGTCTCGATCTGAGCACATTGAATACTTCACTTTGAACACGGCGTGTCGTTCTGTCACACGTATTACAGATTTTATCCACTAGGGGGTGAGCATCCATCATCCTTACTGCTCTGCCTGAAGCAGAAGGCTGACCCTAGTATGGCCTGATCTCTAGATCCCTTCTCCCTGACCCAAAGTGTCCTAACCTGAACCGCAAACAGGTGAAGCTGGACTCCATCCATTTGGCCCTGCAGTGAGCACCGCCTGGCTGGCTGCAGATATCTGTGTTACGTGAGAAAGTCATGGATGGATGAAATCCCAAAAGTTATGTGAGCCTAGCTATAAGGTTTTGGCTTAACTTGCAAGACATACGACCAAGATAAGAAGTGAACTTTTTCATTGGTTCCTCTCAATGCTATGTGGGTTTTTTATGTCTAATATCTTTGCTCATATTGGTAAATAGGCTGTAGTCAAGATGATTTACAAAGGAATTGTATGTAAAAGAAAGAAATCACCTGTTTTACAAGTATCTTTGTGACTGTGCACTGTTATACCTGCTTTGTGTTCTACATTCTAATCAATCCAAATCCTTTTTGACCACTCAAAATATCTTGTGTTATATTTGTGGAAGTGCCCTCTTGCCCCGATCTCTCTCAGAAACTCACTCACAGCCAGTAACCAGCGTGACTTTGTTCCCTTCGCTTTCTCAGACAGGAGGGAGACCCTCCACCACCTCCCCCCATAGTCATCAACAAGTACTCAGATGAGCACCTCAGAGGCATAATCAAACAGATGAGAGAAAGAAAGCAGACCTTCAAGGAGAAAGTGATAGATCAGTATGCTTCATCCCCTGAGATAACCCCTCCTGTCAGTGAGTGTTTTGTAACGGATTCACATGTGTTGTTATTGTGATGTTCTGACACCTCGCTGGACAGTAAGGAAACAAATTCTGAATATTTCATTGCGGCTCAAATGTTTTCGCTCACTCGGACACTTTATCCTTTCAGCGCCACTGCTACGCAAAGACGACTACAGCAGAGTCATCGAGGAAAGGAAAAGGCAGGCAGAGGAGGCGCGGATAAAGAAGGAAGAGGCTGACAAGAAGAAAAAAGAGGAGCAGGAGAAGAAGAAAAAGGAGGATGAGCAAAAGAAAGCAGAGCAAAAGGCAGCAGAGGTCACGCAGGTGGAGAAGAAGAGTATAAAAACCAGGTTATCCGAGGCTATGTGGTCAGTGGTGGACATCATGTTGAAGCCATTTGAGGACCAGATGGACTCTGTGTTGGGTGCGACCATAGACCCTTTCACAGATCGTCGCTACATTGCGTGGCTAAGCTTGGTGACCGTGGCCTTTAACTACAACACGTGGTTCATCACGGCCCGCCTGTGCTTCCCGTACCACACTGAGACTTCCATCCCTTACTGGTTCACCATGGATTTGCTGGCTGATATCATCTACCTGGCAGACTCCGCAGTTTTCCAGTCCCGCAAACAGTTTGTCAAAGGAGGAGACATCGTTGTAAGTGTGAAATGATTCTGACTAGTGGCAGAGAGTGAGCCGGACCTCAATGATCAAGTGACTTTTATTCCTTTGCAGAAAGACAGAGTGATGACAAAGAAGTACTACAGAGATTCAGAGAGATTCCTGGTATGCTCACTTGAATTCCTTGAGCTTTGAAGTGAAGCGTTAACTGCTGTCAGCAACCTTACGTCTGCCCCTCTTTCACAGATTGATGTGGTGTCCATCTTACCGCTTGACTTGTTGTACATCCAGTTTGGATTCAATTCTGTTTTCAGACTCAATCGTCTGCTGAAGGTAAATATACTTCAGTGCTGCTCAGATTAATTAGACAATAATCAAAACCTTCTAAATGGGCTTTGGCTCTCGCCTGGCTGACAATTCCTCACTTATTTTCAAGATAGATACATTCTTTGAGTTCAGTGATCGTCTGGAGAGCATCATGGCCAAGGCTTACATCTGGAGGTAAAACACATGAGATCAATTCAGAAATGATGTTAATGTACGCAGTGAATGATTCAGGATTTAGGAAAGGAGCCTTTACCCCATGGAAGCAACCATAATAATAACTCTGTCTTTACCCCTCTCTTAGAGTGATTCGCACCATTGGTTACCTGCTCTTCATGCTCCACCTTAATGCCTGCTTCTACTATGTGGCCTCAGAATATCAGGGCATCGGTAAAACCAGATGGGTCTACTCCGGCTTAGGCAGCGCGTAAGTAAAGGACTTCTATGCGCCCACTTGTGTTTGAGTTTGTGGGATTTTCTCATCTTTTTTCTGCCACCTCTTGATGTGGAGCTATCGTACTCTGCTAGAGTAGTTTTATATGATTCACAGTTCAAAAGAATTATTATTTATCCTGTACTCGACCTTAGTGCAGCCCCGAGTTCATCCTCTGCCTTAAATGCCCACACCCACAAGCAATTTTCTTCTGATTGGTTGTCCCTTGTGGTTTTGAACAGCATGAGGTGGGGGTGGGGGGCTTAGTGATCAGTCCCATTTCCAAATGCCATCTGGTTACAGAAAAACAGACACAAATGTTACTTTTGTCCTCATTTTACATGTCTCAGAAATACATACACTCTGGCAATATGCATGTATGGTACGTATACAGCAGGAGACAGCAGTCTTTTGAGTAATTCCACTGTTTATTGCACAGTAACAGAGTTCTGAGTTCCAGTTCACAAAGCATCCAATCCAAATCCCAAATTTGACATCTTTTGTATGTCTTTGCTGCTGCTGCTGCTGCAGTTACCTCAGCTGCTTCTTCTATGCCGAGAAGTCCCTGCTGCTGATCGCCGAGTTGCCAACTCCAGACACCATGTTTGGACTGATCTTTCAGATGACCAACTACCTTTTTGGGGCATTCTTTATGTCCATCATTCTTGGCCAGGTAGCTTCTTTCTTGTAGCATTTGTGATTTTTTTCTTCTTTTTTTTTAGGCATGTCTTTTCATGTTTTGTTTTGTTTTGTTTTTTTTGTTTTTTTTGGAGAAACTAAAGCAACTGCAGCAAATTTTGTTTTTTAAAAGAATTGCAGCAAGACATCAAGGGAATCACTCAAAACATGCCCAGAACTCACAACCGCCATTTTATCCAAAAAAAAAAACACACACACACACATACAAACACCATTTCTTCCACACTACCCCAAAACATCTAGGATAGTTTATGACACCCCCTCTGACGCCCCCTCACCCTGTCCACAGGTACCTGCGCTGTTACTACTTCGCCGTCCGCAGTCTGATCAACATCGGCGGTCTTAACGAACCCGAAACCGTCTTTGAGATTACCTTTCAGTTGTCAAACTTTTTCTTGGGCGTCTTTGTGTTCTCCAGTTTGATTGGACAGGTAACATAGAGACCATCCTGGCTCTAGCATGAGTCACAGCCCAGCATCCTCACTTCCTGATGAAAATCCTGAAATTAGCATCTTTAAAGTAGCATTTTTTTTTCCACTTGTCCCGTTTATGTAGCTAGATGTATAAACCTGTCGTCCCCTGTTAGTAAAGATACTGAGACTAAGTAGTCATGATACAAGCAGACACCCCATTATCCATCACTCTGTCTGTAGTATTTCATTGGTTCCCTTTGAAGTCTTGACTGTCAAAATCTCAACAAAAGCTTGTTCATTCTGCTGTCAAAGTGAAAGGAGCTGTTAGGATTTATTCTTATCATCATAATGTCTCAGATGAGAGACGTCATTGGTGCAGCTACAGCAGGACAGACCTACTTCCGTTCCTCCATGGACAACACTGTGGCCTACATGGTGACCAACAACATCCCATATTCGGTGCAGAACAGAGTCCGCACTTGGTACACCTACACCTGGGACGCTCAGGGCATGCTGGGTCAGTAGACACTCGATAAAATCTTCATTGCAGCGTTTAAGAGTTTGTCAGAAAGGCTCAAATTATATCAAAGCACTCAGTCCTCAGTCCTACAGTATTTTGGCAACTATTTTTCCAGCTGTAAAAAAAACAAAAAACATTTGGCCCCTTAATTTTCATCTCGATGTTTTCAGATGAGTCCGAGCTGCTGGATAAGATGCCTCTGGTGATGAGAACAGCCATTGCTGTGGACATCAACCTGGCGACCTTCCAGAAGATCGATCTGTTCAAGGTGCAGGCACATCGAAAAAATAAAAAAAATACAGCATGCAGTTACAGAGAGGCTGGACAGTTAAATATCTTCACGTGTTTCCGCAGGGCTGTGACCAGCAGATGTTAGTGGACATGTTGTTGAGGCTCAAGTCAATCATTTACCTGCCCGGAGACTTTGTTGTGAAGAAGGTGCGTTAATTCTTACATTGTGGTTCACCACAAAAAAATCAGTTTATTCTTCTTTTTTGAAGTGTATGATCCTTCTATGACAACTAATTAGAGGTATTTAATATAATTTTGTGTGTGTGTGTGTTGGGGAGGATAAACTTTTATTTATTTATTTGTTTTTACTTTGCCTGAAGTGGACGAACTATTGCTGAGTCATAATATCACGGCAAGCATGCAGACTGTGAAGACACATTGCCCTCAACTGAATTTCAGAGGAACACAGCACACCTTCATTGTTGACATAACTTCTGCTGCATCTGCTGCACTTGCACATCCTTCTGTCATTTTTTCAAGCAATCTATTTTTTTTCCCTAAATTCTCAGAAAAATATCCACAAATTTATAATTATGATACTTAAATAATCTCGGAGAATATTCGATTTTTCTCTTTTAAATTTGTAAAAGAAAAAAAGCACGACTTCATAATCCGATAAAATATTTAATATTTTTCAGCAGGTTTGCACCATTTTTCTCCAAAATTTACAACTTTAATATCAGAGCTCTTGTGGGTGTAAATTTATGGCTTTAATCTCAGAAATTTGGTGTATTTCAGAATATTACACACACACGCGCACACACACACACACCACCGCCTCCCCGAACACCACGGGGTTCTTTTAAACCGAAAATTGCCCTTATAATAAAATCCCATCAATAATTTTACATCTTTGCAGGGCGACATCGGTAAAGAGATGTACATCATCAAAAGTGGAGCGGTGCAGGTGGTGGGAGGACCCGACAACAGCATTGTGTTTGTGACACTGAAAGCTGGTTGTGTGTTTGGTGAAATCAGGTGAGTTCAACAACCCCCCCATAAAAAGTATGTGCTGTTAATTAATAAACATCAGCGGTGATTGATTGTGCTTTTAATCACAGGATAACCAGTTAACTTACACACAGGGAACATCGGGAAATGTTCAAAAAGATCATGTTTTCTCTTTTTGCTCCTCAGCCTCTTGCAGTCTTCCAAAGATGGAGGGAACAGGCGGACAGCTAATGTCAAAGCATACGGCTTCGCTAACCTCTTTGTCCTGGAGAAGAAAGACCTGTTTGACATTCTGGTTCATTACCCGGAGTCTCAGAAAGTGCTGGCCAGGAAGGGCAGGTTAGTCAACAGCTCTTTATTAACACTCGCCGCTGTCATCAGTGTAGCTGTGGGTGGTCGGCAGGAATAGAACCCCCAAAAGTCACATGAATAGATAAAGAGAATTCATTTGACAAATTAATTTAAAGCAATGATCTGTGTGTGTGTGTGGGGGGGGGGGGGAGTATATGAACCTCTAAGATTACTGGTGGTTAAGTTAAAATTACAAATGAGGGGAAGACATTCACGTGTTAGTGGGTGCCTGTTTTCTTATCGACACTTGTTTGAGGAAACTGATCATGGCACGGACAACAAAAGAGTTATATGAAGTTCTCTCTTATTAACGTTCATGTTCATGAATTCAGGACAACATTAAATGACAGTGTGTGTGTGACAGGGTTTAAACAGGGAGGTCTCTGCTCTCCAAAAAGAGCTAAAGATCGAGTGTGGGAAATCCAGGAGGCTGTGTTGTTGAGGTTTTGTGGGGTAAAGACAAAAATAAAAGTTTTTGGTTTAAATGAGATGCACAGAGACAGGAAAACACTGGATTCCAGCATCAGAACTGCATCCCATCTATGAAACATGGTGGTGGTTTTCATAATTTAGGCCTTTTTTGCCACATCTGGGCTAGGAAGGATTTATGCCATTGATTCAGCAGTTAATCTGAATTCTGCTGTGAAACTACCATTCACAGACATGCAGTTGGCTCATTTACCACCATAAATCAGTGACCAGTGTCAGTATTTTTGTTTTTAATTTATTAATTGGGCTTTTATTTTTCTACTCTTAGGACTTTTAGAGCTTTAAGGTCATATTTAAGTACAAATATAAATATAAAAAACACATTTTCCTGCACCTGTAATTTCATGCGTAGTCATGCAACAGGGATCCTCACTCACATTAAACAGCGTACTTGTTTTCCAGAACCAGTTTTGCATTATACGCTTTAGAACATCACTGGATATTTGATGAATTTCCTCATAGTGTTTGGCAATATTTTTGGTTTGTGCGTGTACAGGAAATTGATGAAGGCCAAGGGACCAGCAGCAGCGAAAGTCGAAGAGGAGAAGAAAAAAGGACTGGCGCTGTTCGGAACCAAACCACCCACGCCCAAACTGCTGCGCGCTTTCGGAGGGACCCTTAACAGAAAAATTATTCACAAAGTGAAGGTAACAACACTGTTTTCTCCAAATAAATTCCAAGTGGTTGTTACAGAAAAAAATCACTGTGCTGATTATCAGTCTGTATTTGTGTTCTTTTTTTTTTCTCCCCAGGCTGCCAGTGCTGAGTAATAAGGAGCATGGAGAGCAGTTCATATACAAATATAGAAAACTTATTTTTTGGAGTAAATGTACAGTTTTATTTGCAGCCAAGAAAATGTTTCTTTCATGGAAATATTCTAATTTCACCTGAAAACACATTTTAAACGATACCTTTATTACTCTGTGCGATAAAGCCATTCTGGCCAGTGATAGGCCGAGAGACTGTCTGTGAACCCCAACTACTGCCCCTAGTGGACACTGCTATGTATATACTTCATTTGAATAATTTTTTTTTACAGTATAATTTTATATATATATATAAGCTTGTTTCCGCCACTAAAAAAAAAAAATTCCCATTCATATCTCGAAATTTTGAGTTAAGAATCTCAAAATTTTGAAAAAATAACTCAAAATTTTAACTTATTAACTCAAAATTTCGAGTTAGCTCTGCCAGTCAGGAATCTCCATCATTCCCTTGTTACCTGGAAGCAGGAGGCTGAAGGCATCAGCTGTTCAACATGAAACCACTGATTCCATACCTTTCATGCAGGTCAAAAACTTGATGACAATTTGTTGTACACAAATAGTTTGCAGTTTGCTGTACACTGCTAGCTAACTGATCCTGTCGCTACCCAATTCTGATCAATTTTCATCTGCTTCCATCTGTAACAAGGAAATTACCTCTTTCACGGAGCTTCGTGATTCGCAGAGCTAACTCAAAATTTCGACTTATTAACGCAAAGTTTTGACTTATTTTCTCAAAATTTCAAGTTATAGATATAAAAAAAAAAATAAAAATTCCACTGGCGGAAACAAGCTTCCATACATATAAGCTAATTTTGTTATTTTTTCCAGTGTACAGTATGTGTGAAAGCCTACCAGAGATTATCAGTCAATATGAAATATTGTGACAATAATGTGATCGTTTATATTATTTGACTGGTTTTGTCTCTGTCTATATTTGTCTATATCTGCTTTAATAAATAAGTACGGTTCAACTGCAATCAGCTTACGCTTCTGTAGTTCTCTGCTGGCTTTGTGTTTGTGAGTGAGAGCTGCAGTTCAGATCCAGATTAATCCTTACCTGCCAGACAGTGACATTAAGAGACCCGATTAACCAGGCTGTCTCTGCCTTTGTGACCTCCTCAGCCAGATGGGACTAAAATAAACCAGCTACTTTCATCACATATGGCCGATGGTTACTCCAGTGTATTTAATGTTATCCCAGGATACAGGATATTCAGAAATAGACTGGACTGTTTCTAGCATAAAGGTGAAGCTATTCTTTTTTTATTTATTTATAAAGCACCTCGAGTCAAATGTTTGTTGTGATTTGGCGCTCTGTAAATAAAACTGAAGTGATTTATTTAAAACAAAGTCAATCCATACATTTTCCTAACCTGTTCAGGATCATGGGAAGACTGAAGCCTATCCCTGCTATCACAGGCCAAGACCAGGTTTATTTGTGT
>JAVDPK010000741.1:398630-406658 GCA_034780415.1 Cichlasoma orientale
AGGATGCGAAATCAGCGTGCCTGTTATTTACCCTCTGGATTTATAAGGCTTACGCACATACAGTTATAGATCTTTGGATAGTAAATGTGAGTCTGGGAGTTTAATGTGCTGCCATTTCTTTGGCTTTCTCGACAGAAATTCTCTCTGCTCAGTAATAAACTTCTGTTTGATCCATACAAAAGAATGAATCAAAGAGCCACCGGCCGCTTCAAAGGAGAGTGCTGAAGAGCTCTCCGGATGCAGATTAACTGCACTGAACCAAATATTAAACTCTGGATTGACCATTTGAAAGAAATTATTTACTCATTAATTATTTACAAGCAGATCGATGTTTGACATAAAATTGAAAGTTCCGTGTTCACACAAACCAGGACTGAAAGCTGTGTGGTGGATGGTCCCAGTGTGGCAGTGCACTTGCTGCAGAGCTCCGTAGCTGCTGGTGTCCCAGATGGTGACGGTCCCATGTTTACAGCCAGACACCAGCAGAGTCCCAGCTGGATTCAAACCCACCGTATTCACCTGAATTTGGGTGTTAGAGAGCCAATGTTTTTAATGCTGCTAAAACTTCTCAGTGTCTCACAAATGTGAAAATTTTTATGTGGTTTTTAAGGTTTCCCAACCTGTGTACACATACAGTTTGTAAGCTGTTGATGAAACCTACCAACAATCTGTAGCTGCAGTTAGTTTTGTCACTCACCCCAGCATCGTGTTCCAACTCAGCCAGCAAATTAAACTGGGATCTCTTGTGAGTGGATAAGCTGCCAGAAGCACACTCCCAGACCTGTGAAGGTCACAGAAAACAGCTGTAAAGGTTCATCACACTCCTCTTTCAGACACGCTTTCCATTCATCTGGTGGCGTTAAAACAGGTCGTCTTCTTTTCTGAATGAGCGTCGAGGTCAGTTTTCCATAATCATAAGCCAGCAATGTAACATATCTGGAAAAAGGCTATAAAAGCAAAACTGCGTTCTCAGATTACCGTTAGCATGATTCCCAAATCCTTAAACAGCTCTGAATCACAACATATCTGTTTAATGGAAACATTAACAACAGCCATTCATCTTTACCTTAACGGTGGAATCCCAGGATGCCGTGTAGAGTCTGTCATCAAACCAACACATTTTACTGACCGCATCGTCATGACCCATCAGCGTATCCTGCCGCCTGCCGTACGGGATGGAGTAGAAATAACTAGGAGAGAGGAGCGTGAAGGTCAGCGAGAAACCATCAGAATCTCTCCGCATTAAACCGCATTAAATTAAACAATAAATGATGCATACACATTGTTGTCCCACGAAGAACAGACCACAGTTTTACCATCTGCCAGTATCAAACATGATGACAGTGCCTGAAAAACAGTGAAGTGGTTTCCTGTTTAGAGAGGAATGGAGCAGATCACGAGAAGAAATACAAAGAGGGAGATGAAGAGCATACCATGTTAGAGAAGGACATGCTTCTCTGGAAGTCTTTCAGCTCCTTGGAAAACATTTTAAGTGTTGAGTCTGGAATAAAGAGTGAGTCTGAATCTTAGCATATATATATTTTGCTGCAGAGTCAGTGCCTGTATTTGAATCCTGTTTGCATTTCCACAGTAGTCTATATTTCTTCTCAGTTTAGACATTTTCCAAACCTTGGGATGTGGAGAAAATAGCTGATCCATCTTGCGACACAGCAATGCCCGTCACAGCTCTGCGCATTCACCAGGAAGAAAGTTACTCAAAAAGCAAAAAGCATGCATAAATATGTAGTTTAAAAAAAAAAATCATAAAATGAAGAATTTATTCAGAATAACATAGCAGTGTGTTGCTGCAGGAAGTAGCCCTGAAAATAGTGACGAAACTCCTGCAGCTGCCTGCTGCCGCCTTTCTTTGCATGCACTTCCTCATATTTGAACCAGGGCTTTCATTTCTGCTATATATGGACTAGCAATGCGGCTATATTTGTACTCTGCTATAACTGCAGCTGGCTGAAAGGCTCTTGACTTACTCTTTATGAATCTTGCAGCTGGAAATGGGTTTCAAACTTTCCATGTTTGCCCAGGCCAACTTCCTGCCCTCCTCAGTGAGATCTTCGAAGGACGAGTCCTCACCCTGAGAGGCTGCAAAACAACACAGGGATCTTTAACAGTGTTGATAACAGTTTCCACACGTGGCACCACTCACTGAAACATCAAGTACTTCATGTACTGTAAATGCACACATAACTGTGGGCTTTACACAGCTGCTATTGCACTTTACTAACATCGTGTTATTGGGTTATTTAAACATTAACTAAGACAAACCTCTGTCACTGCAGGGCAGGAACAGGGAGAGGCTATCGTGCACTTCTCAGTTGTGTAGCGTTACCTGGAGAGAGTTCGGTGTCAGATGCGTTGATGCTGGGGCTTCGCGTAATGTTCTGAAACCTCGGGGTGATCCTCTGAGGGTGAGGGCTGGTGAACAGCTGTTTGGGCGTCTGGCCAAACTCCAGGATCTGTGTCAGCATGGCGATTCTCTGATCAGTGTCCTCGATGCTTCCCACAGAGATAAAAGGGAAACGTTAGATGAATGAAGCAGCACACACATAATTTGAAAAGTCATTCTTGTTGGATTTTTCTTGTCTGTACCTGTCACAGTCGATCCCTCCCTCATAGGTCAGTGGGTGAAACACTTACAAAGACAGAAAGATGATGAGATGAACAGTAATCGTTGACATGTTTTTGTACTTTTTATAATAAGGGGAGATGTTGGTTACCATTGTGAGCCGCCACAGCTTCACTGCCTCTCTGCTTAAAGCCAAACACCAAGTCGATCCACTCATGAAGGTGTTCTGACACATACTGACTCTCCAGGGCGGCCTTTTGCTTTTCAAGAAAATCGCTGGCTCCTGAGGAATGATAAAGACAGGAGCGCAGAGACTGAGGACACAGTTCACTTTACTTCATCACGTGACTTCTAATATCACAGAGTCAAACAGAAAGCTGCCAAACAAAAATTCCACCTGTAGCCCACGGTGGGAGAACAACATCACCGACTAAACTTCCATTCTGCTTTCTTCCCAAATCAAGACTCAGTTTGTTTTCCAGGAAGCTGAAGTCAGTTCCATAAAACTCTGGGATCAACTACATACATACAAGAAAGAAGAAGAAGAAGAAAAAAAACATGTCAAAGAAGCCATTCCTCGACAGCAAGTATCAGTTTATTCCTCACTGATGAAAATGCGATGACTAAGATGTTCACCTCTTTGAAGTCAGTCGCTCCCTCCAAGCAGTTTTTCCACGTTTCACCTATGCTGTAAGAAACCACAACATGTCACCAAATACAATGACTTTAAATCAGGAAATATGACTTTGACACCTTAAAAGTCTCAGACAGGTGTTACAGATAACCCTCTGTATGTGAAATGTGTTTTTGTGGTGGCTTATAAGGCAGCGTATATTATGTATGCTTGGTTAAATGTGCTATGTGGAATGTTTGTAGAAGCAGTCTGCATGCCTAGATTCTTGGTTTTAAACACCTGTGGTTATGGAAGTGATTGGAACACCTGAACTCAATGCTTTGGATGGGTGAGTGAATGTGTTTTGCAATATAGTGTATGTATTACCTATTAAACATTCGATCAGCATGGTCATAGCGGCCATTCTGGAGACACAGCATGTGTTCTGGAGCTGGAGGAGAGGGCAGTAAATGAATTTAAAAGGCAGAGTCTGAAAGATCAAAAAACACTTGTTATTACAACAGAAAGCAACATCAAATTAACCCTGGAGGACATAATTAACTACCTTACAAAACATACAAATATAAAATCTCTTGGCTCCACACGGCTTGTTGCTGACAGGTAATACTAATTGTGTCACATACCAACTCTGACTAGGTAAAAAAGGACGTAGCCTGGAGATGAGTAGTGGCTGCCGTACATGAAGCAAGGCTCAGGCATTCCTCTGTAGCGAGCCTGTGAACAAGAGAACAGCTCTGTGGTTAATGAGGAGCTTCTCAGAGATGATCACAGTGCCATCGGTAAAGAGCCTCACCAGCAGCCTGTCCAGGCGCTCTTTGTTCAGGGCTCCCACAGGTTTGCTCAAGTCTCTGAACGTGGCAGCGTTAGTCATGTCTGAGAAACAAAGCGTAAAGTCCTGACAGTGAGAAACTAAAGCAGCAACAATCAAATCTCAGCCACCAATAACTCTGACAGAAGAAGGGCGCAACGGCCTGTGGACCCACCCAATCGCGTGCTGGTATAGTCAGCAATGACCCAGGGGAAGACGGGGTACTGCGAGAGGTCGTTGCAGCTGCGGTCAGCCAGGTTGTTCAGGTGGAGGAGATACTGGTAGTTGCTGAGATGGCCGCGCTGCCACTGCAACATGTAACTCTCTGCTGTGTGTTCTGTCATGTGGTTCTCTGAGCAAGAAAGACCAAAACAGCGGTTCAGTTACTGATGAAGAATGAAGCTTCACCAGTATTGCTTTTCTCTATTTATTCACATGCTGACTGTTTTCACTGTTTAGTGACGGCTGTAGGTGAGGGTTAAAAATACCACAAGTAAAAAAAAAAAAAATGTTTATCAGCTTATTAGCACACGGCTAAAAATCCTACAATTTAAAGCACATAAAAGGCGCCCTGCAGAGCTGTCATTTACAAAATTATTTTTTGGCTCTTTTATCCTGTATGGTTTAAACCCAGGTCTGTTTGTGCGCTGCTACATATCTTCATGACCAGTTAAACTCAAAACACTTGCAAGTCGTTTTCACACACAAACTGCAGACAATGTTGAGAAAAAGATTTTCTGCAGCTGAATTGAAGACAATTTAAAAGTTAATTAATGTGTTTGTATTTTCTCACCCAGGAAACTTGCGATGTAGTAGTAGATCTCATCTCTGTCGGCCGTGCTGTAAAACCTCAGGTATATGTCTGAACAGAAGTCATTCTCGGAACAGAACACCTCCAGACCCTGAGCAGGGAGAGACCGAACACGTGAACCTGTGTGATCCAGCTAAACAGTGCTTTGGCTTTAAGACAAATGGTTAAAAACAAACTTTCAGGAAGCCGTGGAAACTGCATTAGTCACACTTGGGACTCACAAGGGGTTTGAGACCATGCCGTCTTTTGTAGATTCTCCTGACTTCGTGCAGCTTGATTTGAATCACATTTTCCTGAAAGGACAGATCGTGCGTTATTTACAATTAATTCATTCGTGAAGAGATTAACGAGTGCTCAGCTTAATAACCTGCCAGACCAACTGGCCGGCATGCTGCCTATTTTCTCAGCTCACCGGATATCCGTTGAGAGGCTGGAAGTAGAGGTTTTCATTTGTTACACAAATATGGCCTGGATTGCACACCAGAGGCATGACCATCTCCACCGCACACTCCATGTGAGGCATCTCAGAAACACTCTGAAAGCTTCAAAGCAGATTAACATCACGTACATCTAAATCTTATGCAATGATTACTATATTAAATTTAAGCCGCGCACGACACGAATCAAATAAGTAAAGAAAAAGCATATAAATAAACATCTGTTTGACATCTACATACCAGTTTTTGTCAAATGAAGACCTCGCCATTCGTGACTGCAGATTGGCAGCAATCTAGAAATAAAAGAAATGTAGGTTTGGTCTTGGATGGTTATTCAATGGTTACGCCCAACAATTTTAAACTCATCAATGGACCAAAACAGGAACGATTGTTGTGTGTGTGTGTGTGGGGGGGGGGGGTTGATAGAGGAACGAAAACAGATTATTTCTGCGCTTGATTTTCATTGTTTCCTCATCTTCAGGGTTTCGAGGAGTGCTTCTCAAACTGTGAGGTGGACCCCACTGGTGGGGCATGAACGCCACTACAAACTGGACCTTTATTTAAAAAAATCTTGACTTGCCTCCTTTTTTTTTTTTTTTTTTTTTTTTTTTAAATTGTTCATGATGTGGATTTTTGTCAGCGTGATCGACTTACCATTGCAGTCTGGTCTCCAAGTTTTTCCAAACAGGAGGCCCTGTGGAGCTGCAAAAATGTAACAGATTTCACACACGTGACACTGACACAAAATGTTAATGCTTAACAGCTTGATTCGTTAAACACAGGTAACTCAATCACTGTGCTACCAGCGGTTTGTGTAACCGTGACATACCTGGAGTATCGTCTGGACGACATCCTCCGTTTTACTCCAAACCTCTAACTGAAAGGTCAGCTTCTTTTCTTCCTGCCAATGCGATCGGACAAGGGCTTTAAGACAACGCTGACCATTACATAGTACAGAAAATACTGTGACGTTAAAGAGCGTTCAAATGGCACCAGCTAATCCACATATTTCCCGAGGGTGTGATCATTCAGGTCTGACTCATCGTAAGAAAGTTTTACCTTCAGATTTCACTCTTCTGTTATAATAAAATCAATGAGTAATAAAGCCGAGTCAGTGGCCATTACTGTTTCAGGCTGTGTGATAGTGACATTCCAGATTTTCAGCACAAACAAGCCTCTGTGAGCATGTAAACACGAGAGGAAGCTCATGCCGAGCTGACTCACCCTCTCGTTTCTGTAAGGTGCGATAACGTTGCTTTCTTTGATGTAAATAACCTGAAAATGAAAATAAAAGGAATTTTGTGCACTTATTTGAAAACTCGTCAAAACGATGGCGCACAAAAACAAAAGAGGATCAACCTGAACAATCAAATCTCGCACATTAAAACTATCGCCATGACTCACCTGGCTGCATAAAACAGATATTGCTGATGGCCTAGGTCTGCGAGCAAAACACAAATCAGATAATGAACGGTAAGAATGACGACATCAAAGCTAAAATGAGACAAAACTTAATTTTAAGGTTCTGCTTAATAACCAGCGTCAGCATTATGATACATTTTTTGTTCAACCATATAAAGATGACATGAAGCCCAGTAATTTGCAGATGCAAGTTACAAAATTGTTTTCCCCGAGTACTGCTGGACTGCATTCGCACACCAAGTAACCAAACCCGTTTGTTCACATGAGCACGTGAGCTCAAAGCGCGACGCCGCAGATAAAACCGTGCTCACTCATTAAAAGGGTTCTTCTCTTCCTCCTCAAACTCAATCTTCTTGCAATCTCGCAGAGGAATCTGCAGGCACAGGGATCGATGGTGGTTAAGCACATGGTGACGTCAGTGCAAAATCCAGGAAAAAGGCATAAATGCTGTACAATACTGGGTTGAATTTTACAATCTTGGCCACTTTTTCCATTATATCCAACCTGCCTATAAAGTCACTGTTAACTTTATCTATAAAATGCATGATGTAAACATTTAGCTGGCAGCACTGTCATAAGTTTCATTTATTTTTTTTAAAGAATATCACAAAAACAAACCTTTATAATCGGCTCTGCAAGCTCCTCTGGATCAAATATGATCGATTTGGAACAAATCTTGAATGAACCTCTGATTTTTCTGGAAGGAGAACAGCTGATGTTAGCGTGTTAACCATTAGTTGATTTTACTCCACTTTTTCTTTTAATTTAGCAGATCTCAAGGATAACGTGACAGAGCTGAAAACAGTGTAAAGTCGACCCAGTTGGCAATAAATGCTTAGCCTAAACATGACCTGGACTCAGGGAGATTCGGCCTCAGCTCATTCACACGTCCACGTTATATCAGCTGGATGTCAGGTGTGTTTTAACCTTAACAAAACCTACTTGCTACTTTAAGACTGGCTCATAACCTTTAGGTCACATCCAGCTTACACAACATTTATCAGGGTTTTTTTTTTTTTTTAGTTTACACAAGCCTTCATTACAGGATAACATGGCGTTTGAACAATTGTTCCCGAGAAGGCAGAACAACCACAATCAGCCCCAAAGGCTGTAAACAAATATGAGTAAGACTAATAACTAACTAATAAGTCTAAAAAGAAGAATATCTGAGCGCAAGACTTCCATTAGTTTTTATAATATTTTAGCAAAGTGATGACACTGCAAACTCTCACTGTGTGGAGTTTGCATGTTCTCCCCATGTCTGCGTGGGTTTTCCCCGGGTACTCCGGTTTCCTCCCACAGTCCAAAAACATGCAATTACTGGGGTTAGGTTAA
>JAVDPK010000741.1:406758-420706 GCA_034780415.1 Cichlasoma orientale
GTCTGCTGGGATAGGCTCCAGCCCCCCCGCGACCCTAAACAGGATAAGCGGAAGCAAATGGATGGATGGATGGATGACATAGGTTGGGATTGTCACACAAGAAAAGCTTTCCACAGTTTGCACTTCCACAGTGCAGCGATTTGAGGCATTAGCTGCTGATGAAGCCCTCCTGTTAATTATCTGTCTTACCGCTCCTTTTTTAAAGTGCTTGTCCCGTGGTACGCAGTGTGCTGCTCAAAATAATATTCCTCCAAATCCAGCAACAAGAGAGAAAACCTGGAAAAGAACCAACAGCAACATGAGAAAAAAAGAGACATCTGGAAAAACTGCAGCTGGTGCTAAACGTCATTTTTAAGCATTTAGAAGTTTGATGGTGCAGTGTTAGCTGGAGCAAGGGGATACGGGTTCCTGAAGGTGGAGAACTAGGGCAGGGAAAGGTTAGGTTGATGTGACAGTAGCCCAGATTGCAGATTGATTGTTTATTGAGCTATGTGTAATACTGCAGTAATATTTCAGAAACTGCTGATCTACAGAGGATGGTCTGAAAAAGTGAAAATATCCAGTGAGCAGCAGTTGTCTGGGTGAAAATGCCTTGTTGTTGCCAGAGATCAGAGAAGAAAGGCCAGACTGCTTCGAGAAGAAACATCACAGCCGGTCAGAAGGGAGCGTGGTGTCAATGGGGGTCTTTCACAGGAAGTTCATTACTTTATAAAGAAAAGTTTGCATTCATTAATATGTATAATCAGACACAGAACATCAGGTGATGTTTTTACTCCATAAAAAGCTGCATCAGTTCCAAACCACCAGTATAACAAATGCTCTAATGAGCAGATTCTCCATCATACTGACTCACAGTTAAATCACCAGTGTGCACAAAGCACTTCTTCACACTTGATGAAGAAATTGTTCATCCTCCATTTTTCAAAGGTGAGCTAATCCTTTCCCTGCCAAGTATGCTGTGTATCAAAGTGCACTGTGGAAATGCAATGCCCTGCTTTAGATCAGCACCACACAGAACAAGGCTTCAAGGCTTTTAAAGCTCACTCTGGTGGTCGGTTTGAAACACACATCACTGACTTAAGGACTGCTGCTTGCATAAAGTCGCTTAGAATTTAAGGACTGCTGGGAAAAGCAGCCGCTGATTATTCTAATGTTACATTATAATCTTTTATACACACCACACTCCGACTTAAGCTTTAATTGGTTATTCTGTCCTGTAGACACGGGACCCTTTGGCTCGAAGTAACACTGCACTGCAGACTGGAGTCCGCTTCAATACTAAGAGTGTCACCCAGCTGACAGTAAAGCTGCCTCTCATTAGCTGAGGAGACTCTACAATGACAGGCGGCCACAGCCGAGGGGAACAGCCCGCCGCTGCCGCGCAGCTCCAGATAAACCCGCAGAGGAAAATAACGTCCTGTTAAGAGAAGGTGGAGAAACACAAACCTTTCTTTAGTTCGTTCTTGTGTCTTTAAAAACGCCATGACCGCACAGCATCCTCTTCTGAAACTCAACACCGACACGCCACTACACTCTGAGCTCTGTAAACACGGAAACTTGCTGGAACCCACGTGACCGCCTCCGAGCCAAAGATGCGGCGCGCAGAGCCCTCACTCTGTTAATGCCAATGATTGGGGCTTCTATCTTGTGGCAGGAAAGTTATTTTTCGCTCAGAATGACTTGATATCATTAATGAAAGATGTTTCACAGATTATAGGGCAACAAGTCGTTTACAACAGTTTAAATACAGGTAATCGTTTTTTGGTAAACACCGGCAAAAATCACTTTTTGGCACAACACCTGTACATTTGTTGTGCGCGAGGCACACGGACGAGTGAACGATCCACCCACACATAGACGATCGCTGCCTGCCTGCGTCTTGACGCGTCATGTAGTGAGGGAAGTTTCCGATCTTGACATGTCTCCAGTTTGAAAAACGACCCATGGATTAAATGCGTTATTATTTTTCGATACTTCTCATCATGTCCCTGCTGCAGCGTGTCTGCAGGCCAACATGCAGTGGAGAAGGCACATCACCGGCCTCGCTTTTAGCCTTGTTTTCGTTGTGTCATATTTCACAAACAAGGTGAGTATCGGGGAGGAGACGAGTCAAAATTACTAGTTTTCAAAGGAGGTTATAATTTAAAGATTCCTTAGAAATGCTCTTACTAATCCGGCGTGTTTGCGGCCAGACAAAGCAGCTTTATAAAACATAATGTTGACGTTTGATATTAGAAATAGGAATAAGTGCAGGAAGTATACACGGGCAGAGTCTGAGCAGGATGCACAGTTATGCCGAATTGAAGACTCAGTCTCATCATGTAGTTCGAGTCGTGTTGTATCAGATAAAGGTTTATGGACATAGGTATACAAACTGAATTGGCAGACTTTTGAATGGGGTCTGGTTCCAGTAATGGAGCATCTCTGTGGGAATGATCAGTACCACACTGGCTGCATATGAAATAAGTTTTTTTGTTCTTTTTTCTAGTTTGTCCTGTCAGTGTTAAAATTCACCTATCCAACCTTATTCCAAGGGTGAGTAACTGAAAATAAATACTTAATATGCAACTGGTGAAATGGTGTTCTTAAAGGGAAATACATGTCAATACATTTTTAAATGAATTGTTCAGCAGTTTAATTATGGATCTTTGTTAAATGCACACCCTGACTTCTTAAGTGCACCCTGTTGAGTGATATAAAGCAAGCGTCACACCTGAATAACTGTATGTTTCTGCTCACTAACATGACCAAAAAAATGCATATTTCCAGATGGCAGACATTTATCGGAGCTGTCCTGCTTCTAGTATCTGGAAAGCTGGGATGGGTGGAAATGAGCCGCATTACCAGGTACTTTTCTGACTCTGATTTCTGCAGGGTTTGTGTTTGACTCCCATATGAGAATTCCACATGATTAATACGCTTTAATATTGCATTACAGATCTGCAGCTCTGTCCTGGCTTCCAGGCTCTTTCCTATTTGTGGGAAACATTTATGCCGGTTCCCGGGCATTATCACATTTAGTAAGAGACGTCATGACAATTAGGGACAAATGCACAACAACACTTTGCGTATATATGCTGATTTAGCATTTTCTTTTACTGTGATAATGTTGGTATAAACATAAGCGTGTCTCCTCCATGCAGGACATTCCCTTCTTCTTCACGCTTCAGAATTGCTCTCATGCCGTTAGCTACATAATCTTCAAGGTTATCCACAGACAGGTAAGTGCATTCACCGCCTGCTGTATACCCACACGTTCAGTTATGTGCGCTCCTGCTTTTAATCGTACTCCCTGGAAGCAAAGGGCAGAAAATGAGGGAGCAGAGCTGCTGTCTTAGCGTACTACACTGTGACAAAAATGATTCTCATAAGTGTGTGCTCTCTCTGTTCTTTAGCAGAAGATACAGTGGCTGAAATTTATCAGGTATGTATTTTGTTTTTCAAAGAAGATCACACATTTCACTAAACAGCCTGACTGCAAATGTTCTTCTTCTTCTTCTTACAGCGTATGCCTCGTGCTGTTTTCAGCCATCAGCCTTCCCCTTTATGACCCTCAGGTAATTAACCCTCTCACCATTAAATTTTGGGTTCCTTAAAGCCGGCGCCATAGATCGAATTCATTTGCACGCCTCCTTACTTTGCAGTTTGACCCCAGCAGTTACCTGTGGGCCGTCTGCCATCTCTCCTGTGTCGGTAAGTCTAAGATGACACTTTTAACTCGGAGGAGGACACCAGCCTGATGTCTGAGCCTCGAGTGAAACTGCAGATAAAGTCGCATAATAATCAGCAGAGGCTGAGCGTGTAGCCTCAAGCCGAGTATCAAAACGCTGTACTTGAGCTGACAGCTGTCAAAATGTGAATCAACCCGATGACATCAGAGTCCGTTTTTGCCATTTTAATGGCATTAGGTCATTGCAACAACACTGAAACTTGGAAAAAATATGTACTTTTTCAGGTGCATACAGGGTCTTTCAAGTTCAATACAAGTCCATCAACCTAAGGTGAGTTTAAGCCTTTGATGGGAGCAGACGAGTCTGTTCCTAATCTAACATATGAGGCGGTTCTCAGCTTAAAGTTGTTCTAATGCACATCAGAAAGTGAAGACACTGCGTTTGTGATTTTGTTGCAGTGATCTTGAGCAGCAGTGCATTAACTACCTGTTCAGGTAAGATTCAATTCAGAATTGTTTGATTTGAGTCTGAATCTTAAACGTAAGGGTATTTTTAATGTGAGAATATTAACTATGTATAAAGAATTGCTGTAACTCCAAATGTTGATGCATAAATAGTGGCACCTGAAGTTATTTGGAGTCCGATTCATTTGAAACCTTCAACACATCCTATTTGTTTACATTAAGCCCATTTGTCATTCAGATTCAGGTATTATCAGTGCCTAATTACAGGGTTTCCCTCATTTGAATAACAGTGTACTGCTGCTGGCCATTGCTGCTCACCCAACAGGTACGACTGACTTTGTACAGATTCTGCAAAATACTTCTCGCATGGAATTCCATTATGCTCATTTCCGGCCCTTCATCTTCTTTCAGCTGCTCCCTTTAGAAGTCACCACAGCAGATCATCTTCCTCCATCTCACCCTCTCCCGAGCATCCTCCTCTGTCACACCAACCCTCTGCATGTCTTCCATCACTGCATCTATGAACCTCCTCTCTGTGGTCTTCCTCTTTTCCTCCTGCCTGGCAGCTCCATCTTCAACAACCTTTGTCCAGTATATCTAGTATCCCTCCTCTGCACATGTCCAAACCATCTTAGTCTTGCCTGTCTACCTTTGTCCCTAAACTGCTCAACCTGAGCCGTCTCTCTGATATACTCATTTCTAATCCTATCCATCCTGGACACTTAACATCTTCAGCTCTGCCTCCTATCTTTTTGTTAGTCTCCAGCTCACTTCCACTTTGAAACTTTGGCTACATTTAATGACCATCCAACTATGTAACAGTATTTAAGTAAAAGAAAATAAGGAAATGCATAATGGGACCCTGTAAGTGGTATGACATGTACATTTATGCCTCTCGTCCTTATGCAGGTGATCTCCCGGGTGCCTTGGAGTTCCCCTCCCTTCAGTCACACACGTTTCACTGTGGCTGCTGCGTCAGGTGAAACCATCAGTTCTCTTGGTTGATGGTAGAAACAGTTTTAGTTAGCATACAGTGGAAAAAAAAGCTGTTGTCATTTGAGTCCAGGGTGTTGGTACACCTTACGTTTGCATTAAGCTGAAGCCTTCAGTTAATACTTAATTAGGTAGATATTTATTCAAGTCTTAGAAAAGTGGCTTGGAGCATTTTATTATTTACTATTTATGTACAAATACTCCTGTTCAATTCCTTTTAAGGGTTGTTTTTGTTTTTTTTTTTAGGACAGATGAAGGCTTGTGTGTTTTAAATCAGCTTTTTTGTGTATCTGTGTGTAATCAGTGCTTTGCTGGGCTTTTTGTTGCTGCTGGCGACGGTCAAATTAAAGAGCGGACTGTCCCTCGAGCACTTCGGGGTCTGGATCTTTTTATCTAAGGTGACTGAACTCTTTCTCCGGGTTTATTTTTTAAACTCATGTAACAGGCAGTTCGTCACATACATCTGTTATAGATGTCAAACTGATTTTACTTGTTGGGTTGTCCTTTCAGGTTACTGCCATGCTCCTGTCTCCATTTATTTTCTCTGTGAGCTTTAATGCTGCGTCTCTTTTATGGCGAGTACCTCTCGTTTTTGTTAGCCAGGGTTATTTTTTAGGCTCATTTCAGTACAGAAGTACACACAAATGTACATTTTTCATGCTTCAGATTTCATCTTTATTCTCAACTTTTACATGTGGTTTAAACATTTTATCCTGATTTGTTTTTGGTTACAGTGTGGTCATCAGTCACGTCGGAGAGGCCCTGCTGATCTATTCTGAGCGAGATTCTCAAGTATAATGACGAATTTCAGCAATTTAGACGAGTTCACCTCAAAGACCTTTTTTTCCTTGTGTGGCAAAGCAGATTCTATTTTTCCACATTCATTTTGTAATTCTGAGTCTGATCTCCTGAGAAAATAAAATTATGATTTATACGCACGTCCTCATTGCGCTCAGAATTTGAAGGTAAAGTTATTTTTGCTTTGCAGTTTCCTTCACAAGCGTCTTTACATTCTACCAAAATAATACTCATTCTGCAAAACTCAAAATTTGTAAATTGTGGCCATTCCAACACTCCATAATTAGGTGGTTAATTTTTATTTACCCAAAGTATCTACAAAAAACAAACAAAAATTAAACAACTCAATGAGTTTGAAGGTGGGGGGTGGGGGGGCAGTGCAGCTGTTTCATTGGTAAACATCTTTAGTTCTCCTCCTTCCTTCGCTTTGGCGAGAACAAAGCGTTGAACGGCTGTCTCCTCCGTAAGCGTCCCTGAGGATTCTTGTCTTCTTTGATGTAACCTAAGACGGAGGACAGTTAAGTCTTAGCTTTCAAGACCGTACAATCCTCTCCCCCATGCATTGAAAGGCTCAGCAGGATGAAGAACTTGGTGGTTTGAATTTAACATGAATAATTTAAATTACCTCTTTCAATGCACGTTTGTGTTGATGGGAATCCAACTTCCCAGAAGTGTTCAGGTGTGCAGGGAGGAATGTATAGATGACGATGCCTCGAGCAAGAAGACAGCTTTTTCTGTCTTTCCTCCTCTGGCAGGTGGGCGTAATACTGCGGGTAACCATCATTATTTAAAAACAGGATCAGAGCGAACAACATGTCAGTTTTATTAAGCTTAGTACACAATACTTACTATTTCACATTCCTTGCAGGTAGTACCCTTCAGTTTTCTTCTCTCATCTTTTTTGCGAATGACTGCTACATGTGCAAACGCTGGGTGTCTAATCCAGAGAAACATGCAGGTTGTGGCACACTGACAATGTTCATGACCCATGACCCCCCCCCCACCCCGACCCGTCACAGCTTATATTCAAATAAAGATCCAAAAAGCTTGATCAGTCTCTTACCGTGCTTTAGACTGGTATGCAGCGTCTTCAGGAGGATCTTCTAATTTACAGAGTAAAATATGGAAAGTTAATCATAAGAACTATCTGATTACACATTTTCTGTTAATCTAAAAGCTTACCCTCATCCTCCTCTTCATCATCATCATCACAGGGCTGGCTTTGGCCAAAACGCGAACTGTTGCATGACTTGTACTCGCCATAAGTTGTTGTGTCAAACATGATATTCAAACTATCATTTGCCTTTTCACCGAGTCCTTGGAGAGGGGACAGTTGAAAATAATATTTTTAAATCGGCACATTTTAAATATTTTTATTAGAAAAGTGCTGCAATTTGCTGCCAATCAATTGGCTACAATTTTAAGAACTGCAATTTAAATTCACCGGACACACCGTCCCCTCTGTCTCCGTCGTTCTCTCTTTGACGCTGAAGTAAGCTGTGACTGACCCAGGTGCAGTCGGTATCTGCCGTCTCCACATAATGCTGCTGTTCATCCATTTCCTAGAAAAAGCACACACACACACACACACTCCTAATATGGCCATCTCAGGCACACAGCTCTGGCTCTAAGCACAGAACCCCCACCCATCTTATCCTGGATGTTGAGCAGCCACTCAAAAGAAAGTTGGTTTAGAGGGAAGGTGAAGGGACACCATTTATGACGGTGGATGAAGGGTCCAGTAATAAATGAAGGGACCACCAAGGTCCAGTAATAAATTAAATAATTATTTTACACTGTAAATCATACAAAGCTCTACGGAGTAGAATCAAGGAATAAAAATACAGAATGGAAATGAACTTAATGAGACTTTTAAACCTCGAATCGAAACTATCATCACATATGCTGACCACAGAAATAAAACACTCATATTTGTTAATAACAGAACTTCAACTTTGGGGGAAAAAAAAAAAGATCACATTTGTAACTTTCGCCATGACGAGGTCGACCAAAATAACAAAAAGAGCTACGTTCTATTTCAGTTCAGTTTCATATAGTAGCTTAGCTGCTAATATAAGGCACAGGAACTCAGTGGATGAAGCAGCACGTGACTATACCTCGTCTTTTTTCCACTCACTGTCGTACATCGACAGAGCAAGCGCGGGATCGATGCTCCACGTAGGATCCACTGTGTGCTTCCTTTCAGCTGGGAAGCAGTCACATTCAAGTTAACTGAATATTGTGAAGAAATACCTCAAAGTGTACAACAATCAGAATTATCTAAAGTTCTTCAAATGATCTCTGCTGAAGAGAACTCACCATCTGCAGCTTCATGTTGGCCTTGTGAAGCATTCAGCCCCTGCAGAGGAGTTCTTCTCTTCCCATCTGAATCCGGTTTAACCTTCCTGTTTGGCTTCTTGAAAGCAGGACTGGCACAAGAAGCACTTGGCTTTTGACTGGAGCTCTCAGTATGTTCCAACTCTATCTGTATAATATAAAAAGAATCTGTTACACAGTGTTTTAAAACTATATTATTCTGTCCTATAATAATGACATTAATGGTGAAGTAAACAGGTGAAATGTCACCTCTACAAGTATGCAACAACAAAAAACAAGTCTACCCAGTTTATCTTATTTTGAAAGGATCAAAGTATGGCTACACTGGTGACCACTTTCTCTTGCCTTGCTGTCTAGTGGCTCCTTCTTGATGCGTTGATTGCTCACAGATACGGCGGTCTGGGTGATCTGTTGAGGCTTTATGTGTTTGCCTTCCTTCTGGTTGTCCGCACCTTCGTGGATTCCTTTTTGGCTGCATTCCCCTACCTCTGGGTCATTTCCCTCCTTCACCCGTTTTGCACTGCAAATAGTGCCACCGTCTGCAAACCGTTTGATGCTTGGGAGAAGAGATGGGGACTTTTCAGATGTTGAGTCTGGACTGGAGCAGTAAGGCCTTTAAGAGGGGGAAACAAATATAGCTGTAGCACTGGCCTTTATTTATTTTTTTTCCCCCACACGTGGTTCCACCTGCCACAACAGACAGCAGATGAACGTTTCAGCCATTCCTGTGCTTACTTTAAACGAACGTCGTGCTTCCAGAGAGTGATCGAGCTTCTTTGCTGGCTTGCGGCTTTCCTGGGTTTCTAAGAAAAGAAAAGCGAAAATAAAAAGGAGGAACAGAGCGCATCCATTTGACCAGACCCAAGGTAAGATTTCATTATAGAGTGCGATCACATTGCATTTTTCATTAGAGGATCGATTGTGTTTATCCTACTCATACCTACCATCTGATACTTTTCAATAAGTTCAAGGCCACAGGTGTCTGCGATTGCCTCTTCATCTTCATTCACATCTTCTAAAATGGAACAGAGGCATGTTCAGTCAACAATAACACCTTTACAGCAGTCATGTTCATATGTATTAAAAGCTACAGGAGGCAACTTTGCTCATATGGAAAAAGTAAAAAATATAGCAGAATAAATAAGAAAGGTGGCTGTATTAAAAATTAACCTAATAAGTTGCTGAATCAGGCTGATATGATGGGTGCTTTTCATACAGATGTTGCAAATTTCCCTCATAGGATTTCCAGCAATGATAATAAAATAAATATAGAAAAAGTTGTTTCCAATTTCTGTTCACTTGGAAACTGTAAGTACAGTATTTCCTGTTTTCAAATTTTGACCTCTTTAACAATAACAATAATACTTTTATTAGTGGAGGCCTATGATGAATGAAATCATACTTGAGATCTGGGATGAGTCCATTTCACAAGTGTTTGGCACGAGCACTTCTGCTCTTCCAGGAGTCTTTGTGGCACCATCAGGATCTTTGTTTAGCTCTTAAAAAAAAAAAGAAATCAGATCAGAAGACTGGTGTGTGTCTTCAGACAGGCGATGGAAGAGGAATCTGCTTTAAAGAGCACTAACCATAGAAGAGCGAGTTGTTAGACAGTGGTAGCGACACCTCTGCATAGCGAACGCGCTTCGTTTTGTCTTTATTTTTAGGTTTCTTCAGTTTGTTTACCACAGGCAGTGAGCTGGGCAAGACTGGGGAATCTGGAATGATGCCCTCTTCCTGTTCTGGGGGGGAACCCTCCTGACATTCAAAACTGAAAAGAAAAAGAAAAAAAAACACCTGCAGTGCTTCACTGGAAACTGAAACTTTAAAAGTAAACTTAAAACATAACTTTAAAACTTACTGAACCTGGACATGCAGGCCTCCTTTAGGAGGATGGCCTATAGAGCGTATGTATAGTACATGCAAGTGAGGTTTCAAACAGAGCAGGGGTGGAAATGAATTTCCCCAACGGGCCACATAAGAAACTGAAACTGTTATCAAGAGCAGCTCCAATAAGCTTGTAAAGACTTACAAATTAATAGGAATATTGCCAATATTGGCGCAGCCCTCCAGTTTCTCAGCCCCTTGGAAACATTGACCAATGCTGGATTTCTGTGGGTGATGCACATTTTTAAAGAATAAAAACCTCTGATCAACACATAGTGAGGTACCTGGACAATTGACCGACAAGCAGTTACATGGTCAGGTCAGTCCTGTTCCCTTGTTACTGCATAACAAATTAAGCAGATCAAAGAGTTGGAGTTGAATTTGTATTTAGTATCTTTTCACTGGAACTCTCAATAAGAGGTCAAAAAAATATGGGGATGCAAGTGAAGGAGGCCATCATTAAGGTGAAAAAACAAAATAAACCTATCAGAGAGACAGCAAAAAGTTTAGAATTGGCCAGATCAACAATCCGGTACATTCTTAAAAAGAATGAATGCACTAGCCAGCTCAGCAACACCAAAATGCCTGAAAGGCAACTTAAGTGCATGATTGCAGTGGATGATTGGCTAAGAAAAACCCCTTTACAACATTTAACTATGTCAAGAACACTCTAGGAGCTAGGTATATTATTGTCAAGGTCTACAGTCAAGAGATGCCTTTATGCCTTTAACAGCAGACTGTGCAATGCTCAGAGAAACTGTTAAAAAAAGAAGAAAAAATAAAAAGGAGCTACATCTCAGAGTCTACAGGCCTCAGTCAGCATGTCAAATGTTAAAGTTCATGACAGCACGATTAGAAAAAGACTGAACAAGTATGGATTGTCTGGAAGGGTTTCCAGGAGAAAGCCTCTTCTCTCTAAAAAGATTATGGCAGCACAGCTTAGGTTTGATTTCTGGAACAATGTCCTTTGGACAGATGAGACCAAAGTGGAGATGCACAACGCCATGTTTGGCTAAAACCAAACACAGCATATCAGCATGAACACCTCATACCAACTGTCAAGCGGGGTGGTGGAGAGCTTCTTTTGCAGCCATAGTATCTGGACACATTGTAGCCATTAATTTGACCATGAACTCCTCTGAATACAAAAGTATTCCAAAGTCAAATGTGAGGCCATCTGTCTGACAGCTAAAGCTTGGCAAAATTGGGTCATGCAACAATGATCCCAAACACAGAACCAAAGCTACAACAGAATGGCTGAAAAAGAAAAGAATCAAAGCGCTGCAATGACCCAGTCAAAGTCCAGACCTCAACCCCACTGAAATGCTGTGGTGGAACCTTAAAACAGGTGTGCATAAACGCATAATCAGAAACCTCAATAAACTGAAGATACACTGTAAAGAGTGGGCCAAAATTCCTCCATGATGTGAGAAATTGATAAACAGACAGACAATATTACTTTTTATTTTATTGTGCAACTTTAACAGATGAATAGCTAATAAACAATGTCAAAGTCAACATGTTGATAAAACATCAATGCAACACAGCTTACCGAGACATCTCTAATTTTTGCAGCTCAGCTTGCAGCTTTCCGTTTTCATCCTCCAGCAGGTTTCTTTCATTTTCTAGGAAACAGGGGGTCGCAAAGAACATGTTCTTATCCGTTCTTGAACAAACTGAGAATCTTGTGCCTCTGAGAGGCCTTATTTAAAGGTTTCTGGGGGGGGGGGGGTATCTCCATTTATTCTAGTATATTACATTGCATGTCACATTAAATAGCATACTACAGTTGTGAAAGCTTGATGTTGCAGAAACACATCCTCTTCCTTCTGTATACGCAGAATATAGACATCTGTATGTGTGCATGCACATCAGGGAGGGTTGATGCACATCAACATCTGGTTAATAGCTGTTAGACACCGAAATGAAAACACTGACTGAACTCACTTAGTTTTTTGATAAGGTGCAGGTTCTGCTCCTGACCGTTTTTCAGGTTCTCCTCTAAAATGGTGCACCGATCACACGCTCCTGCTCGAAGCCTGGAAACAGTAAGCACAGCTGCCAGTCTTTACATTTCACATTGTTTCAGTGGAACACACCAAATGTTGTTCAGGGATATGAGCTTCATTAGCTTTTAGCCCAGAGGAGAGCTGGAATCTGCAGAAAAGGCTATTCTTGTGTTTAGTTTTAAACCATAGACCTTTGGCATCATGTTGCTCCAGTTCCTTTGAAACCACACCTGTCCTGAGTGACAGAATGCCAAACACTTGTCTTTGTAAACGCTACATAAAAAACATCTATTTTAAGCTAAAAACAGAGTGGTCACAAAGGGAGTAACAGAGGAGTGTATGTGGGTTCATCTTTGGGTGAGTTACCTTTCCTCCAGGAGAGTGATGGCATCCTGCAGATTTTTGTTGTGCTCCTTGAGCTGCTGGTTGCGATTGTAAAACACTTCGAGCCTCTGTGCATCTCTGTAAAGAACAAACAACTCTGGTAAAGCTAACGGAGATATCACTTTACCCTTCACAAATAATATACTAAGACTCAAGTGTCCTTGAAGTCCTTAAAAACAAAGTGGCACACTCACAGGCAGCGCTCTTTTTTCAGCTTGCTTACTTTTGCTTCCAATTCTAGAAACAGTGACAAATGCAATGATGACACATTTATTTTTGGAATCTGAACTCTGGATAATACACACGAAAAGCAGCATTAACGTGGTTAGATTAAACTTATTCATTATACTCTGTCAGTTACCCTGAAGTGCATTTTGGTGACACTCTCCAAGCTGCTTCCACAAGTCTTGAAAGAGATCGGCAGTTTTGGCGTTCCCGCTGCTCCAATCATTCCCAAAACTCTCACCAAGCTTCTCTCTGCCTGCGTCCTGCCAACACAAATCAGTCATGTTTGTTTCCATGACTGGCTCTCCATAATAAATCCTATCTACCACCTCCCTTTGGTGTCGCTTAATATTAACATGTTAGCGTAGGAAGTTACATGTTTCGCTAGTTTATCTTTGGCTTACCACACAATAACGAACACCAGTGAATTAACTAAATAATAACTTTCACCCGCTCAACACTTCCATATGGCTTGTTTTCCTAGTGGCCGTTTTGACTGCAATTAAGCACCAAAACGCAAAGGTTAGACTTAATGACACGAGCTCACGGGAAGCAGCCGCACAGATTCACGCTCACACAGACACGTCTATAAATTTTTTTTTTAAAAAACTATGACATTTTGTTAAAGAGCAAAATAGTTAAGGTAGGTGTAACTGTATCATACCATATTCGAGCCATAAACAGTCTGCAGCTTTAACAAAATCCAAGTTCGCGCGCCGAACTGCAAGCCGGGAAGTCTTCTTCTTCTTCTTCGTTTCCCAATTCAGGCAGGAAGGCTCTGACGCCATCCCCTGTATAACTGCAGTCAATGGTTTCATACTACGTCTACTACAATTAATAATAATAATATTTCAGCTTAATGAAATTAAGGTGCACACATTTTATTGCCCTCAATTACCAATGAGTAACTTCTATAAGTATAAAATGTCTAAAGGTTGCAGTGTATTGTGTGTAAGGTGCCTGCCCTTACCTGGCGTGAACAGCTATTTAACACTGAGTGTATCAACTCTGAGCCAGCTGATCAAAGAAATTTTGAATTACCGTAAGTCCACCACCGTTTGTCCTACGGGAAAAATTCAAACAGCTTCTGAAAGCTGAGAAATTGCGTTAATTACAGTAAAAGTTCGCAAATAGCGGCACCTTTGTCCCTGCAGCTTCAGGGATGGAAATCAGAGCAGGTCTC
>JAVDPK010000741.1:421337-484320 GCA_034780415.1 Cichlasoma orientale
CCCACATAAACCAGTGTTGGCTACACATAACCAACAGCTTGGCAAAGAACCTATTTAAAATTGTTTTCTTAGACACTTTGTTAGCAGCAGCCTGTCAGAAAAACATAATTTGTTCCTATTCTTTTAATTTAAATGGGACAAAGAGAGGACAACCTAAGAAGTTCCAGGCCTAAAAAAAGCTAGATACAGCAGATGAACAGTATCTGAAAGTCATGGCCTTAATAGGAAAATAAAAATCCAGCAAAGACCTGAAAGATGTCTTTGGCTCGTTAGTTGATCCATCTACTGTTCACTGAAGTCTCATCAGAAACGGTCTCAGTGGAAGGGCGACTGTCAAGAAGCCATTGTTAAGGAAGGGAAACAGGGAGAAAAGGCTGAAGTATGCCTGATTACACAAGAGCTGGACTGAAAATCAGTGCCAGCAGGTCTGATGGAGCGATGACCCCAAATTTGAAATTTTCAGGTCAACACTGAAACATTATCAGTCATGGATTGGGCTCCCCAGAGGCCAGACCTCAACATTATTGAAGCAGTGTGGGATCATCTTGACAGAACGGCGCAAAAGGCAGCTGAAAAATGCATTTCAGCCAATGATGTTAAAGATCGTGATTCATTATAAACATAGAAAAATAGTGTCACCATGCAATACCATCTGGATCGGCAGCTGCTTCATTGTTGACCATGACAATGATCCCAAACATACGGCAGTAAAAACACACCAGGGTAGGGCCTGCCTCTGCTTCAAGAAGCCTGGAGAACTACTCCTGAAGACTACTTAAAGAAATGACAAGAAAGCTGCCTGAGAGAGTTCAGGCTGCGTTGTGGTCACACCAAATATTGACTTTCACACTTGTTAGAATTGCATGAACTCATCTTGCCTTGTATGTTGTATTTCTTTCTACAGTATGTTTGCACAATAACTGCATTTATTTGAATGAGGGGTGACTCAAGATTTTTTGCATAGTACTGTATTAACTGTTCTATTATAACTATATTATACATAATATATTAGACACATGGATATGGAAAAAAAGGATTTAAGTGCTTTTTGCTGTTATTTCTGCCTGCCATGTACCATTTAGGGCCCCAACATACCGAGTGACACAACATACAAAACACTGGTTATTCTTATATTTGTTTTTATTTTTGGTCTTTCTTTAGAATACAAAACAGCAACCAAAGTCACAAAAATAACATTTACAAAACATATTGTTTAACTGAGGTGACCGAGGCAACATAGAAAAGCATGTCTGAAACAGTGACATTGGTGGATTTTAGCCTGGAGACTTGAGGTAAAACAGCGAGCAATGTTGAAAAGGTCAAATATCTTTTACAAACCGTTTGGATTTAGTGCCTTCATTCAGTAGTGCTATTCACAAATGGGGTTTAACAATATCATCATGGTATCCTAACATGTCCACGGTTAGCAGGGATTTAACGATGTAGTGCTTCGGATCTGCCTAAGAGTAAATAGATTATAGTGACATGTCTAAAATTCTAAGCATGTTGCACTGTATGGCACCATTCAGAATGGTTTCTGTTTGAGTCCCACCCTCACACACACACACACTCTCGCTCTCTCACACACCACTGTTCCTGCTCACTCACTCTTATTAAATGGGTGCAAATGACTTCTAACAACTTCCTATACTTGTTCCCCACCAACAACACTTCTGGCTAAAATAAGTGAATACATCAAATATCACCCAAGCAGGAGCAGCTTCAGACTTTTGGGAAAAAAAGAAAAGAAAAAGGAAATTTAACAGACCAGAAAAAAATAATAAAATTATTGGAATGGCCGTCAGTCAGAGGCACAAACTCAAAGTCTCGTCTTTTGCTCCTACGACACAAAAATGGTAAGACGTTATGCAAACACTGCATCACTGAAAGAAACAATAAAAACCACTTACCTAAACACAAAGCTGTGAAAAATAGTACAGTTTGGCCCGCGATGAACTGCGCAGGTATGTTTTTGCATGAATAAATGTTTCTAGTCTTTTCTTTCACATTTAAGACGTGGTCACTGGTGATTCAGCATTGCAGATTATTACTCTTTTTTTTAAGTTTTCTTTTTTTTTTTAGTTCCTTTGGATTTGTGCCTTTTGTTGAATTTGCATCTGTCACAGCAGGGAGAATTGAGCTAGCATTACTTTGTAGATCTATATATATATACACATGCATTCAAGATCGTATGTACCCCCCAAATTAAGAAAAAAAAAAAAAAAAAACGATTCCAAACTCCCTTTTCACTACATAAGAATTTAAGCTATAAAAACCTGCATGAGAGTCCACATAGAGTTTGCATGGAGGCTTTGCAGTTTGATGTGAGATATGCAGCAGGTTTGTAGAGGTGCTGGCGCTGGGTAGGGGGTGTGGTGTGGAATGCAGCCTTATTCCTTTAAGAGGGGTTGTGGGGATGGGCCTATTCTTCATCCCCCGCCTATCCGAATGGGACTCTATGTAGTTGGGTTTTCACATTATGCTGGAAGAAGAATTGGTAGCAGACACTGCCAGGGCAGGGCAGGCCGTCACCACGAGAGAAAAACACTGGAGTGTGAATGCATATCTACCATCTTCTGGGCCTGCACAGAGAATACCAGGTGTAAATGTAAAACTTACATCTGCATGATTTACCATATTGTAATCGTTTCAAAACATCATACTCACGCTTTTCTCTCTTCACCACTGCGGGGGCACGTAGCTGTAGCTGGGTGTGCCAGGAGGCCGATATGTGGGCATCGTGACTGGGTGGGTGGCGACAGGTGCTGGTGATGGAGTAGTCAACAAAGTTCCTGAGAAGTGAACGCCATAGATGTAACTACAAATCGCACATTTGTATTCTTGATAAGAATTAATTTAGCAATAAACTGCTGCGACTCACCAGCTGACATAGCCATGGTGGTGCCGGCTACCATCCCCATGGCAACACCGTTGGGGCGGGGAGGAGGGATAGGCGGGGCATACATCGCTGCAGGCATCCCATTGGGCTGGACCACTGTCGTGTGATGGATGACATGAGGTGGTGCAGCATACAGTGGCTGTGTGTAGTAGGGGCCTTGCTGTTGTGAAGGTATTAGTGCCTGGAGGACAAACACAACCACACATTCAAACAGTGAGACAGGAGGAAGAGAGACAGCATGTTATCTAAAAGAATAAAAGTGATGGAGGACTGACCTGTGCATAGGGGTTCTGTTGGGCATAAGTGCTCCTGACAGGGTAAACAGCAGTAGGATAGGGGTTTGGTGAGGAGGAGTATGGTGGGACAGTCCCTGTGCTGGGAGAGCAGGACATTTTGAAAGGAGTGCCTGGAGCATAGCCTGGAGAGGGAGGAAGACACCTCATATTAGTTCTGTTTGTTCTGGAACAAGATTGTTCTACTGGCCGTGTAGCTCGGTAAACAAAGACCTCAATAATACATAAAAAGAAACGCACACATTTAAGAGTCTCTCTGGAACTTTAACTCTTTACTACGTTATGCTTAATTCAAATAAAGGAAGTCGAGTGTCGATCTTTATATAAACTCCAGCAGATTTTAGCTTTATTCTCACCGTTTGGGAAGGCTGCGTTTGCGCCTGCGTAGATGTTGGGAGTGTACGCTGGAGCAGCTGCTGCATATCCAACAGGAAATCCAGCTGAGAGAACCAGAAAGCAATCAAGAATGTAACACTTTTCTCAATGTTGGAGACATTTTCTTGTAATTATGATAGCTGCTTAAACATTACCTGGGTAACCTATGCCCTTAGTGTTGGTAAAGGGGACCCCTGTTGGTGCAGGGCTGTATACCGGATTCATTGTGGCTGCCTACTCACAGATGCTGTAAATAAAAGAAACACTCATTTAGCATCATACGGTTGGAATGATGCAAATATCATGTGCGTATATCAAAATCTGATTAATGAGCCTGCTGAGCTCTTCTGGAAAGCAAGGACATGCTGAAATGAAGTCTTCTGTTGCTTTGTGACCCAGACGTTCCAAAAACATGATTGTGAAGAGATTCCTCAAAATGTTTAAACAAAACCATAACTTCACATTTCACAAATCTTAAGCATGTAACCTGGTTTGGCTGGCTCTGTGTTGAGCTTAGACTTTGACATAATCTCTCCCATATTAAGCAGGATAAATTACATTTCATTACCTTTATATGTCACAACTTGTACACCAAAAATGACTAACCACTTGATATTTCACCGACTGACACGACTAAAGGAACCACCAATAATAATTGTTCTCCTCAGTGAAGATGGACAGTGGCTTTTATGAGATGACCTTGCAAGGTCATTGTAACAACAGAGAAGAAGCCAGACTAATAAGCAGTTATACTGGTATTACCATATATGCTGTCTGATACTGAACGAAATACAAAAAAGGTGCTCAGACTATTTTTAAAATGGTGTCATCGCAGCTTGTCCAGCACATCCATTGTTTCCAATGCTCTCAGCACATGCTGAAACAGAGAGAAGTGCAAGTAGTTTTTGTACTGTTCCTGAGCGGTTTGTGACATTTTGGGGGAAATTAATACACAATGACCTTTCATTTTACCTTTTTGATGCAATTCTAACTTATGTTTATGCACAATCACTGCACCACACACACACTACACTCACTGTCACTTGATCAGTTATATCTTGCACCAAGTTGCTGCCATGTGTCTAAATAGTACATGCACCTTCATTTTTTTAATGCCATATTTAAGGATTTAAATTGCCTTTAAGGCAATCCATAACCTTGCACAAGTGATGCATTGCCTCTCTGAACTTCTGCATGTCAACACACACATTCACACTTTCAGGTCTTCTTCTTCTCTCCATCTCACCGTCCCTTCCACTCTACCATGGGGTCTAGAGCCTTCAGCTGCTCTCCTCTGGAATTCCCTCCCACCAGACATCCCATCTCAAAACGCACCCCTTTAAATTGGCACACTCCCTCTGATTGTCTTCCACCCATCACATGAATTCTGTTTTTAACCATTTTTTCATAATGTAAACTTGTTTTATTGATAGATATTTTTTGTTTATTCTTATTGTTTTAAACTCTTCAGTGTAAGGTGACCTTGAGTGTTTTTTTTGAAAGACATCTAAATAAAATTGACATTATTATTATTATGCTTTACAGCGCATTTCCCGAAGAACCCTTTACTTCTGCTTCCCATGAAGGGCCTTAGGTTGAGTTTTATGCATCTGTGCTTCCACCTAGCGGTAGCTTTAAAAAAAAAAAGGGAAAAAAACAAAACAAAACAAAAAAAAACAGTCCACGTCTTTATAAGTCTGATCATCAAAGTAAATGAACAGGGTAAATATAAATGTGCAACTACGCATACATGCGTAGCAAGTCAGTAGAAAATCGGACCCTAGCGCGGTTATGCATGGTGTACACATTTAACTCAAATTTATTTTGTAGTCTGACCCTTTCTGGAAATTAATTAAAATTTCTAACCTTCACAGAGGTGGGGAAAGCCAAAATTCAATCATTCGGTTTTATTTGTGTTACTTCTAACTCTACTCGTACGCGCACGCACACACAATCACGAGCCAAAGAGGAGTGAAGCAATGCATTTTCTTTTTTTTCTGGAGATTTTCTTACACTAAAAATCTAATTAGGTGCTGCTCCTCGGTACCCTTTGTAAGGTTGTTTTCACCTTTCCAGCAAAACACCTCGACAGTGGCACCATGTGTCCTCTTAAAACATGACGTGCGATACGTTGCCTGAAAAAATTAAGATGGCAACCTTAAGTAGAAGAATTTGGAAAGGTGAACGCAGCAGGGCTTTGTTACCATCGGCTAGCTTAGCTCGCAAGCTGCACCACCTGCGGTTAGCCTAGCCCGTCTACCGCAGCAGGTGAGCTCCGCTTCACGGACTGACCTGTTAATCACCTGTCTGACCGCGCAAAGCCGCCGGAGTGTCCCCGGACAGCAGACAGATGGGGGACAGTTCGTCAGCAGGCCGCATAGCACAGGAGGCAGGCAGCCAGACAGCTGTGTCCTGCGCTGCAGCCCGTCCCGTTACCAGATAACCCGCACATCTTCCTGTGCTGATAACAAAAACCCACAACAACTTACTGTTAGCTGCTCTGACCGTCTGTTAGTCTCCTCCTCTGGTTTTTTGGGGTAAAATGGAATTAAGCTAGCTGCTGTTTTGCTCCCAGATGCTTTGCTTAACTCTTTTGAGCACCCCGCGTCACTTCCGTGTAATGTCACGTGGTTTACAAATTATAAAAGAAAATATTATCTCTTATATCAGCTGACGGGTTTTTTTCCCCTTCTTTCTGCAATATGTATATATTGTCTTTATTAATTAAAGCAGGAGGGTTTTTTTTAAACCGAAAAAAACCCCGACATGAAAATGATTATGAAATCCGATTAACATGACGTAACCGGTCAAATAAAGTCTTTAATTGATAAACAACTGCATCTTCTTTTAATACTGGTCTTCTTTTTTGCGACTCACTCACAACACCTTGACGTCGCAGCGGTGTAACATCTAATATCAAAACACTGCAACACCGGAGCGACCATACTTGAACTTATTATGTCGGCCCCGCGGTCCTTGCAGGCGATAAAATATATTTGACCTAAGCGCGAGCGTTCCTTTATGAAACAGCTTGTCACCTCTGGATTTGGGCGACTTTGGGCAACTCTTAAATTGACTACTATTTCTTCCGAATTAATTATCATGTTTCTTTGGCAGCGAATCAATTCCTGCGTTTGCTCTTTAAGGACCTTGACGCATCGTTTCCATTCAGCCATTGAAGTGGGAAGAGCAGGGTCCATACTGTTGCGGTTTTAGCGCGACCTGCGTGTGGGTTTTATAGGTAACATGTTGCTACTGAGCTTATAATTAGGACTCGTACTGTGGCGTACGGTGAAAGTACTCGTTCGGCTGGCGTCGTCGGTGAAGAGCAGGGGTATAATGTCTGGAGCGGCGGGTGGGGGAGGAGGCTCCTCCTGTTTGGGCGCAGCAGCAGCAGCAGCGGCGGTGGCAGCCAGTTGCAGCTCCACCGGCTCTCCTTATGCTGCTGCAGCCGGAGGAGGCGCTGGGGTGGCGGGGAGGCTACCGGCGAGGGTCTTGGAGCATATTTTCTCTTACCTGGAGATGTCTGACCTGATGCGGTGTTCGCTGGTCTGCTGGCACTGGAACAATATCCTGGCGGATGAAAACAGCGAGGTGTGGCGCAGCCTCTCCAACCGGAGTCTGAGCGACGAGGCTTTGCGGTCTGACATCCTTTGTAACCTGCCCACCTACAAGGGCAAAGTAGGTTTACCGATACACATCACTCTGTTTTGGTGTTGACAGAAACCGACTAATGACGAACTCCGTTTATAAATGTGCCTGTTTGGTGATGCCTTCATACAAAGTGACTATAGCCATAAACATTACTGAATGTCAGAATATTCTGCTGCTTTTTTTTTTTTTTTTACCTTGTTTTGTGAGAATATAAGAGATAAATGGGCATATAATTAAATGCTGCTTGTTGTAATTGCGTTGTCGCTGAGGAAGGCAAGAGTCGATGTTTGTTCTCATTAGTCTTCTCCGTGGAGTCCATATTGAAGTCACTCTTCAGCCTATTATTACATAACTGATATTTTAAGCATCCTGAGTTGGGGATTTAGAAATTATTTCTATTTTTAGCAACTCTACCTACCTCCTTGTGAAAAATGTACAGAAACCGTATAAATATTTGAGCTGTACAGCCCTGAATGGTGCAAGTTGTTGCTTGTGAGATGGAATGTCCAGTATCATTTCTACTCTACATCTTTTATTTTATTTTATTTTTTTGGATTTCTCAGTAATTAACTTTATACAACTGCCAATTAACATAAATTTCCTGTCTTCCTATACAGCTCAAGGCCTTTCAACATGCTTTGAGCTCCCACGACTGCTCCCGCAATGTTTACGTGAAGAAGAATGGCTTTACCCTGCATCGCAACCCTATTGCCCAGAGCACAGATGGTGCACGGGGCAAAATTGGCTTTTCAGAGGGACGGCACGCCTGGGAAATCTGGTGGGAAGGCCCTCTTGGCACTGTGGCAGTGATAGGTATTGCCACGAAGCGGGCGTCGATGCAGTGCCAGGGCTACGTGGCCCTCCTGGGCAGCGATGACCAGAGCTGGGGCTGGAACCTGGTCGACAATAACTTGCTTCACAATGGAGAGGTCAATGGGAATTTCCCTCAGTGTAACAATGCACCTAAATATCAGGTAGGAGCGGAGGTTTTAAATTGTAAAAGTCTGAATCATGTTTTCTGTTGCACTTATTTTTTGGTGAACTAACACTCCAGTGTGATCATACCTGTCTACAGATCGGGGAGAGAATACGAGTGATCCTGGACATGGATGACAAGACGTTAGCCTTTGAGAGAGGTTTTGAGTTTCTTGGAGTAGCTTTCCGTGGACTGCCCAAAACCTGTCTGTTTCCGGCTGTCTCTGCAGTATATGGCAACACTGAAGTCACCATGGTGTACCTGGGAAAGCCCCTGGATGGCTAGATGCAGGACAGCCTGTGCCACCATGAAATCGTACAAGCTCCTGTCAAGTGCAGACAGACTCCCGACCCTGTTGTAGTGTTTTAAGGTTTTGGAGGGTAAGTGGTCCCATTTCTTCCAGACAGAATAACCTACTTTACATCAGCAAAGAGAACTGTCTGCATTCTACTTAAGCTCACCACAAAAACAGAGTTTTTAAACTGGACAGACCACAAGCAAAAGGAATATGTGAGACCTGTTTGTGTATCTATGTGGAAATGTCCACTTTTACAGGTTAGCTGCTGAACTCTTATTCACCTTATAGGGGAAACGTAATTTAATTTCATGCATTTTGGACTCATGCTGAAGATTTACTTGAGATTTTGTCCGCTTGAAGGAGGCCTGAACTACTCTAAACCAAGCGGCACGTACTTTTAACATGACATTTTAACAAGTGAAACAGTCATCATTGTGTGAGTTAATGGACAAACACGTTGTGGAGCGACTGAATTATAAGGAAATGAAATGAGTGAAATCTGTTGTGACATTATGATGTAGGGCCACATCCATGGGACTTATGTGACGTATGTGGCAGTCCGTACACACGCACTGTTATGCATGTGCACTTATGGCTGCAGCTGAAACATTTCCCCCTTTCAAGTACTTATTCAATAATGGTCGAAACAAACCCGTAACATGATAATGTGTCTTTTTAATGTGCTACTCTGTAATGTTACGATTTATTTATTTCTTGGTTTTATCTATGGTACTATAGAGACTGTATTCTAAGGCCTCAAAATAAAGCCTACATGGTGCCACTCCTAGAATAAAGATGGCTTGATGTTTTTTCATGAGTGAACAGTGTAGGTGGCCTAAAAGATGGACCATCACCAAACTGTCAGCTATTGATTCACCTGCTCTTTTTTTTTTTTTTAACATTTTTTTTAAAGAGAGAACTTGGACAAAGATATCCGTTATTCCATGGAAAATCACGGAGGGTTTCTCATCCGATCCCTTCAGTCAGCTGGGTTTTTAGTACAATAATGTGTATATTTAATGAAGCTGTGCAAATATATTCTTAGTTAAAGGTACATAAGGGTAAAATTTGGCATTTTTATATGTTGCCTTATTTTTTCCAGCATTTTTGAGCCTTTGTAAGTACAGGAGATGGTCATGTGAAAAATTCAGGGCTGAAAAACTGCAGCCAAATCTATTTTACGCCAAATCTGAGTATCTTTTAAACCCAAAAGCTTGGTTTTGGTCAGCAGGATTTTTTACCTATAACCAGCTATAAGTATCAGTATTATGAGATAATCATAGTTCCAGAGTAAAACTCCACCAACTTAATGTCTGTGATGTAGAGTAACAATTTGATTCTGTTGGATAAAGCCTTGTTTTACCATGTGACACAGAAGCCATTTCATATGTTTTTACCAACCATACATGGGGATGTGACCCTCTAAGATTTTCCCCAAATTTTGGAAGTTTTATCCAATGAATTGGCAAAAAACAGATAAATCATTCACAGCAATGAGGCTTGTTCCTGTTGCTCAGTGCAGTTTTTCTATTGAAACTATGATACTGATGCTCAGTTGGTTATAAAAAATGTGATGTATATATATATTTTTTGCCTTTAAATTTTGAAACTTGGAGTAGGCGTAAACTTACCTGGTTGCATTTTAATCAAATTTAAATGTGTTTTTCAGCCCTAAAACTTTCATGTGCCTAGATCCTCAACGATGTTGGAAAATGATGACTGAAGTGATTTACTCAACTTTAACTTAAATTTCATCCCACCTGCATTTTGATTAAAGTAAATTTTGTATTTTGAAATCATTGGATTATTTTACAGAAGCGCTGTCACAATGCAAAATACTGGGCTGTTTTCCTAGCCCATACAAATGTAACCCACTTTTTAACAGGAAACAGCAACATTCATAACAGCAGCTGTAGTATTAATCTGTGTGTGTGATACAGACTGCAAAGGCAGCATCCAATATACACCAACCATCTGACATACAGTATATTTTACCAGGATTTATGACTTGGTGTGCAGTAAATTAACTGCACAAAATACATACATATATGGCCATGTAAAAAACAACCTTTTGACATGGCTGGATGTAGTCCTGTGAAAAAACTAAGTAGATCCTTACTGCTTCCACGGGAATTAAAAGGGCAAGTAGCAGCCAGAGGTTGCTAATCAAATGCACTTGATTATCATCCATATTGATGATTAATTGATCGTCACCACTGTAAAAGCAGACGTTTTAGCAGTTTGCTAGTCAGGAGCATTCAGACTAGCCCAGCTAGTCTGAATGTTAACACAATGCCACAATCTTCCCAGGGGTTGACAACCCAGCAAATTCACCACTGGGTTGGTTTAGACTGTGCAATGCTCAGAGAAATTGCAAAAAACCCAAGAGTTGCATCTCAGACTACAGGCCTCAGTTAGTTAAAGTTTGTGACAGTGCTATTAGAAAAGACTGAACAACTGTAGCTTGTTTGGAAGGGTTGCAGGAGAAAGACTCTTTTCTCTGAAAGAGCACAACTTATGTTTGCAACAATGTCTTTTAGACAGATGGGACTAAAGTGGAGATGTTTGGCTGTAACACATAGCGCCACATTTGGTGAAAAGCTGAAAACACCATATGAGCATAGACACTTCCTACCACCTGTCAGTACAGTGGTGGTAGGGGTCATGATTTGGGCTTGTTTTGCAGCCACAGGACCTAGGCACCTTGCATCGTGTCAACCATGAAGTCTGCTGTAGATCAAAGTATTCTAGAGTCGAATTCTGAGGCCATCTGTCTGCCAGCTAAAGCTTAGTCAAAGCAAGGTCATGAAAGAGGACAGTGATCCTAAGTATAGCAGCAAATCTATAATGGCTGATAAGAGAATCAAGGTGCTGCAGTAACCCAGTCAAAGGCCACTCAGCCTGTTAGACATGCTGTGCATAAACAAAAGCCCACAGACCTCAATGAACTGAAGCAACATTGTAAACAAGAGTAGACCAAAATTCCTCCACAAGAATGTGAAAGACTAAGTCATACAGAAAATGATAAGTTATTGCTGCTAAAGAGGGCTCTACAAACTGTTAAATTGTGGGGTGACAAGTGTGTGTTTTGTTGCCCTGTTACATTGGTTATTCAAACAATAAACGTCTACACTCAGATTTGGGTTTTGTCTGTGCAGACTGTGCATTAACAGAGTAACCATCAGGAAAACCAGAGAGCTGTCTATGGATTAAAAACTAGCTATTGTGATGCTGAGAGAAGATGGAAACTCAATCAAAGCCGTTGCACCAACGTCGGCCACAGCCGGTGCAACCGTTTAGAATGTCGTGAAGAAGAAAGTCGTCACTGGTGTACCAAGTAACAGACTGGTAGGCCGAGGAAAACAGCAGCAGCTGATGACAGAAACATTGTAAGTGCTGTAAAGAAAGACCCTAAAACAACTGTTAGCGACATCAGCAACAACCTCTAGAGGGCAGGAGTGAAAGTGTCACAATCTACTGCTATATATAGCTATATAATAACACGTGCATGCAACACTGTCAAGCTTAAGTGTATTCAAAAACAGGCAGTTGTTAAAAGTATCTTGCTTTAAACTACTACTGCAAAATATGAAGAAATGACTCAAGATTTTTGCAGAGTACTATATTAACTGTTATAACTGTATTATAATATATTAGAAACACGAATATGGAAAAATTGAATGTTTTAAAGATGCTGACTTAGTTTGAAGCACCACTTTGCCTGCATGAAGTCTAACTAGCATGGACAGAAACACCTGATCCGGGCGATCCACCAATTGCTGATGGACAGTATAGACAGAAACCTCAATATATGATATATTTTTAATCAAATATGATCAATTTTCTAATGAGCGAGGCACTAAATATACAAGGCCAGATAGTCTCAACATAGGACTCAGAAACACAGTAACATTTGGTAAACAGAAAAACTGCATCAGCAGAGCAACAATATTCCAAATGAAAGATGATCAGGCATAAATAACACTGTGACCACATGCCTAATATTGTATTGGTCTCCCTTTTGCTGCCGAAACAGCTCTGACCCATGAAGGCATGGACTCCACTAGACCCATGAAGGTGTGCTGTGGTATTTGCACCAAGATGTTAGCAACAGATCTTTCAAGTCCTATAGGCTGAGAGGTGGGGCCTCCATGGATCGGACTTCATCCAGCACATCCCCACAGATGCTCGATTGGATTGAGATCTGGAGAATTTAGAGGCCAAATCAACACTTCAAACTCGCTGTTGTGCTCCACCATTCCTGAACCATTTTTTGCTTTGTCGCAGGGTGCATTATCCTGCTGAAAGAGGCAGCTTTTGATAGCTACTGACCACCGCAGACTGGGAACACCCCACGAGAGCTGCAGTTTTGGAGATGCTGCGACCCAGTCATCTACCCATCACAGTTTGGCCCTCGTCAAACTCGCTCAAGTCCTCACACGTGCCCATTTTTCCTGCTTCTAACACATCAACTTTGAGGAGAAAATTTCCACTTGCTCCCTAATGCATCCCACCCACTAACAGGTGCCACGATGACGAGATAATCAGTGTCATTCACTTCACCTGTCAGTGGTCATAATGGTCTGTTTGATCGGCGTGTCCTTAAAGACCACAACCGACTGCTTGTAACCCAAAACGACCTCCTCTAAGAGTCTCCTCAAAATGAGACACTTCACGCTTCAGTTAACATTTTTTGCAAATGTTGAGGTGTGAAGCGCAGCGTTCACGTCACTAAAACGCCCGCGTCAGCTGACCTCAAAGCAGTCACGACAGTGATGTTAAGTTTCGCCTCGCTGCTCGCTGTCAGTATTTATAAAGGTAACTCCACATTAAAAGATTTGTTTTGCATCTCGGCCAGAAACTTGTTTTGAAATGTACTAAATCAGCTCCGCATGACTCAGAGAAAATGCATTTCAGTGAAGGAGAGAATTTAATAAATGATTGACTGAATATGTGATGCCAAGGCTGCTTCATGTCTGCCAATTTGTGCTTTCCTGTTTACTGTTTCCCTCTTAGAGTATCTACAATTACACTCTAGTTTTTATCCTGTCCTTGAATGGCTGTTTGCCAGACTGCCACTTTCTCAGTCCTCTGATACAACACTGGAGTGATGGGAGAGTTTTAGATTTAAGAGCCGGGAAAAACGCATCTCTTCCTCAAGAAGGTTCCACAAGAGGGCAGTGATGGTTTTGTGCATGTTATGTAAATACTGCATCTTCCCACCACAAAAAAAAAAAAACGAAACCTGATCATATGCAGCTGAGTCTCTCAAGAGGATAGAGGTTTCCCACATGAATGCAGTGTCGAATCTTTGCTAGTCGTTTCTGTCCTTACAACCTTCAGCAGCGGACTTAAACAGAAGATTGAGATGCACTGAAATATGTATGTATGTTATGAAGATGTCAACAGGAAGAGAGGAATTGCGAGTGTATGTATAGAATTTGTTAAAAAAAAATGAGGCAAATAGTAAAAAGCATAAAACCTGAGACACTGAGAAAGCGATCTAGCATTTGCATTTAAGCCCTCATCCCTTTTGTTTTGTCAAATAGCAACTGCCCCCCCCCCAAGTCATGAGACTATACACCACCGCTGCTACACCCCTCTCACAGCTCTCAAAAATAGAATGCAAATTTTAGTACTGTGCCATGTCTTAAAATGGCCTCAGCTGCTGAAACAGACAAAAACAAAACAAAACAAAAAAACAGTGCTCTGAATTCACGCACTGCTTTGCACATGTTCACAACACTGAGCAAGTCCAGTGCAAGAGCTGCTCTCCCTCAGTTTGCTTAGGCTGGCACTTGGTGGTCTCACGTTGCTACGACTGAACGTCCATGTAAAGTTGCACCTGACGCCACCATAGGTGACGTCACTATTGTAGCACTAACAGATGCGCACACGAGCCATTTCATTGATGCAAATATCTGATCAGCCAATCGCATGGCAGCAACTCGGTGCGTTTAGGAATGTTACTGAGCATCAGAATAGGGAGGAAAGATGATTTAAGTGACTTTGAATGTGGCGTGGTTGTTGGTGCAGGATGGGCTCGTCTCGGTGTTTCAGAAACACTCAGAGCAGCTAATCTACCGAGAGTGGTCCATCCTTTTAAGACCACGGTGTACCCGTCTTCTGATGGCTGCTTCCAGCAGGACAACACACCACGTCACAAAGATCAGATCACCTCAAACTGTTTGCTTGCTACACTCTGCTCAGACGGCCTCCACAGTCACCAGACCTTCATCCTTTGGAATGTGGTGGAACGGGAGATTCACATCATAGATGTCCAGACAACAAATCAACAGGAACTGTGTGATGCTGTCATGTCAATAAGGACCAAAACCTCAAGGGAATGTTTCCAGCACCTTGTTGAATCTATGCCGTGAAGAATTAAGACAGCAAAAGGAGGTCAAATACAGTACTAGCACAGTGTACCTAATGAAGTGGCTGGTGATCATATAAAGTGTTTAATCTCTACTGTAAAAGTCACTGTCAGACAAACAAGAAAGTCAGTACCCAAACATACTCATATGGATCAGAAAATCTTGTTGCCACCCAACCTTGCAACACAGTCAGAAGTGAGACGTCCTGTGTGAAAACAGGAAGGAATGCCTGACCAATCAACTCTCCACAGAAGGCACCATCACTTCCTGATTCCTAATTCCCCATTCTTGCAGCCACTCATGATTACAAATAAGATAAAAAAAAAAAAAGCTAGCGAGTTTCACAAAAGTCACAAGCGACCTTGGCACATTTATTAGCTGGAGAATGAAAAAGAAACTAGATAAAGCCAAATACATACATATTTTCAAAAAGCCTCTTTAAAGCAGCCAAGTTATAGATCCATTCATTTTATAGTAAGTTGCTCACTTGCTGCAGTTATGCTCTGAGTCCTTGTTATATCTGATCCAGAATCACAGTGACCTTTAAAGGCATGACTTAATAAATAATGTTAGATGTGTGTGTATATATATATATATATATACACACACACACACACACACACACACACATATATATATATATATGTGTGTGTGTTTTGGCTGTTGCAGTGACAGGCCGAAAATAAGGCAGGAAGGGTGTGTGCGTTGAGTGGTTTCCTTTCGAGTAGCTTGGCTGATCAGAACGAGCAGAGGGTGTGAAGGGTGTGTTCTCATTGGGTTTTTGTGGTAGCACTTGTGCTACCAGTATCAGTTGTCTGTATAATAACACAATACTGCCGTGGGGTTGTGAAGAGAAAAAAAAAAAAAAGCAGAGAAAAAAAGCACTTGCGCATTGGTGGTTAAGTGCTGTTGAGCCTGCAACTCGCCTTCCTGTGGCCCCGAGCTTGAGAACCTCTGCCTGATTGCAGCTTGTCCATGTGACTTGGTTTCCGTTGCCTGCCTACTTCCGTGAATAGTAAAGAAGGGGCATCTGTGTTTCAGTCAGTGCAGGGAAGAGCAGCTGAACTTGACACATGTGAATGCACTCTGCGAGTCAACCAGCGATATGGTCAGGGGAGCAACCGTCAGTGGCTTGGCAAATCCACACCTAACCACCAGTGTAAGTAAATGAACTTTGTACTACGAGAAGCAAAGTGCATCGCCTAAATTAAGAATACTTCATTTTAACATGTTTTGCAGTTGGTGCATTTGAGCAAGATACTTTTAACGATTGCCTGTTTTTGAATACACTCAAGCTTGACAGTGTTGCATGCACATATGTGTTATTATATAGCTATAGATATAGATATCTATAGCTATAGCTAGATAATAACACTACTCTTATAAGCAAATGCGGGTGCAACATAATAGTTTTCAGACTATGTTTGAGGCATGCAGATGTTTCCTGATGAATGCAAACATATAGCATGCACAAGTGCAATCCATACAGGTAATTGTGCTTTACATTCGCATGTCATCTGTAATACAATGCATGGTCTTATTAAAGAAAAACAAGAATAGGCTGCATTATGTCCGGTAAATGTCAGATAGAGAAAGTAAGATTCTACAAATATGCATTCTTCCATGTGGTCAACTTCACCCCAAGAACATAGTTTTGAAACTGTGCTGAAAGCAGTGGTAGAGTTACTCAAGGTGAGCCATGCAGCCTAAAAAAAGAAGTGGTAAGATGAACAAAGAAAATTGAAAGACAAAACATCTCAAGAAAAGGTTTCAATTAATTAGTTTTTAACGCCATGTTTGCAGTAGAATGTACAGGCAAGCAATCAAAGCGATCAAAGCCAAACAGGAATGCACAGCCTCCACAATCAGTATGCGTCACACAGTTGTTTGATTTGAAATCTAAATAATTTTTGCAAAATGTCTCAGGATAAAATATGCCACCTCTTCCCACAACCTGAAATCAAAGAATCAAAATTAGTCATTCACATGTGAGCGCTTCAAATAATTTTGAAAATGAAACTCGAGGTTGAATTTAAATGTAACTGCCCGTCCACTTCTCTGACCTTAAATGTCAAGCTGCTTCGTCCTTCCATAGTCCTTTAGGGTGGCGAAATTCATCTATTTATTTATTTCAGACACAAATATCCATTTTAAGAAACAGTGCATCATTTTGCACTTTCTTAATAAAAGGCGTTCAAGCATATGCAAGTAGTAATAAATACGGTTTGCGACTGAGTATCACACCGTGCCGATAAATCATGTCAGCTGTCAGGCCTACGCTGAACAATCAGCTACTGCTAACAAAAAACTGTAACTAATCATACAGAGGCTCATCCCGCTCTCCTTCTACTCTATTCTCAACAGTAAGGATGAGAAAATGCCAGTCCACAGGCTCATTCCCATCCTTCTCTGCTTGGTGCACATGTGGAGAACCCTGACGCCGGTCTCAAGTCACCCGCAGCACCGTCGATGTCAGTTGGTAAGATGTTCTTCTTTCATTTAACTTTGCTAAGACCAATGAAGTATGTTTCTAGCATGAAGTTTCAGGAATACTGGGGAACATTTACAGTACGTCAAATGCAAAAGGCCAAACAATTTCATGTTTGATTTAGTAAATACTTAAAAGTCACCATGGTAAGAAAGTACACTTTCAAAAAAAAAAAAATCTCTCTTTTTGTCTTTCTTAAAACACTCACGTACTCTGCACTCAGCACATAATGGATATTTTGTAAAAATTAAATTACATTACAAAGATTTGACATAAAGCATCGAGTAATGAAAACAATTCGGTACCTTCTAAAAGCATGCTGCATATATGGTTTATATCTTTAGTTAAATCTAAATCCGTCCAGATTAAATCCACAAGCAACTTTATAACAGTTGCAACAGTGAATGGACCTCATGGACAACTATATACTTTATTAATGACTTTCTGACTTTCTTAGAAGCCCTAAAATCTAAATTTGTGAATATAAATAACTAATTCTACAAATTAAAAATCTTCATTAAAAATCTGTCAAAATAAGCCAATAAAATCAATAAAAGCTGAATTCATATATTTTTGATATGATCAAGGTGAAAACTAGAACCGAGAGGAAGCAAAAAAAGGTTTAGTTAAACTGAAAAGTTTTATCAGTTTGGAGCTGGTTTTAAAATGCGTATCTCCTTTGATCAAAGCATATTTTTAGAGTGGTCCACTGACTCAGAATGCTAATGGAAAAGTGATATGTAAAGGAAATGATGAAATTTCGGTCACCTGTGTTTTGATCAACTAGAATACGAAACTGCGGCCCACTGTCTTTTTCACTGAGCTTGGAAAAGCCAAAATCCTTGCACAAACAGTAATATGCTAATGTGTTGCTCATCATCTTAGTTTAGCATGCTAGTATTATTTATAAATGACCAAACATGAAGTAATTAAGAGGATAATTTTAATGGAATGCAAGTTTAAAGTCAGACTTCATGGTGACTTAAGGGGAAAAGACAATATTGCCACATGAAGACCTTTGCTACTAGCATGCCTGACAAGCAAATGAGTCATAACATGAAGATGAATGTAACCCAAAATTTGCCCCAAATGAAATACTTTAAGTGTATGTGTATATTATTCATTAGGTTCTTCAAATGTATTTGCAAAGTGAGAAAGAAATTAAGTTTCTGCAGGATTTTTAAAAAGCCAAAACATTACAAAGCAGCAACCGGTGCACAAACTTTAAAGTATGCGCTGTCATCTTCTCTGCAGATACAACAAACGGCTCTCTGCAATAATGCCAAGCTCACAACTGTTCCTGAAGGACTGCCAGAGACCATCGAAGAGCTTCAGCTCAACTACAACCACTTTCAAACACTACAGGATACCTCTCTTCTCCGTTACCCCTCACTAACCTCCCTGAGCTTAGCTTGCAACAATTTGAAGGAATTAGAATCGAACACTTTTCAAGACTCAAAGCTTTTAAAAAACCTCAATCTGGCGAATAACAGTCTTTATACTGGCTACAAAGAAACCAGCCTTGCATTACGAAAGCTACCTGGTCTTATATATCTAGATCTTTCTGAGAATAAGCTTGATGATGTAATGGCTGCCTTGCTTCTTCAAAACCTGACGTCCCTAGAGTACCTCAATCTTTCCGGGAACCTTTTGCAGAGATTGGATGAGGCCTCATTCAGCGATCTGCATCTGCTTAAAGAACTTGACCTACAGAGAAACGTAATTTTTGAGATTGATAGTGCTTTTGACAGCAGTCTGAAACTACAGCGCCTTAATTTGGCCTTCAACTATCTGCCCTGTCTGACTGACTTTGACATGATCCAGCTGGAGGTCCTCAATGTCAGCCACAACTTCATTGAATGGTTCATCTCAAGGCAAGACCTCAACGACACTTTCCAGCTAGAGACCCTCGATCTATCACACAACAAACTCCTTTTCTTTCCTTTCTTGCCCAGCCAAAGTAATTTAAGGTACCTTTACCTGTCTCACAATGTCATCAGATTCTACGAACATTTGGCAGACAACATTACATTTCCAAACTCAATGAAAACTGTTGAATTCTACAATTTTAAGAAGGGCCTCAATAATGTGACTGCTCAGTTGTGGAACGACAGTCTTCATGGTGATATCTCCTCTATAGAAATTTTAGATCTGATAGGAAATCACGTGGAGTATTTCCCTCAAGGATTCATCCAGAAAATGCTCACCCTGTCTAGACTTCAACTGCGCACAAACTGCCTGAGAACCTTAAATCTAACATCAGAACAGTTCTCCGGTAGCTTGTACGAGCTGGATGTCAGCAACAACATACTGAACCAGATTTCAGCGGACGAAGATAGTTTGACCACTCTGGGCAATTTGACATACTTTAACCTGAGCCTGAACGGTCTTAAGTGGCTACCCTGGGGATTATTTTCGTCATTGCAAAGCATCCGGTCAGTGGATCTCAGCTACAACAACATTGACATTTGCCTTTCTACGGAAGCTGAGATCACTATACACACTAATTCGACTTGCGTGGATTGGAGAAATGTTATATCCCTAAGGCACCTTTACCTCAAGGGATGCAACCTTAAAATAATTCCAAACACTGCATTCACAGGGTTGTCGCTAACGCACTTGGAACTGTCCGATAACCCGGGCCTAGCTGTCCATAACTCAATACAAAGTCTTAGCAAAACCTTGCAGCATCTAGGTTTAGGAAACACTCACATACAAGACATCGACCTCTCCTATTTCCAGAGTCTGAAGTCTTTAAACATTTCAAGCAACTTTCTTGCCAGTCTTCCCCGTTCGCTTCAAAACCTCGACCTGAATGTTCTTGACCTGCGGGACAACAGGCTTTCCACCATCCCCTCTGGTCAGGCTAATGCATTAGCCGCGAAACTTCAGACTGTTTTCCTCACAGGAAATCCATTCAACTGCTGCCAGACAGAATGGTTCAGGACATTTGAAGCAACAAAGACCATTAACATGGTTGAACAGTCAGCTCTCACGTGTGAGGATCTCTACCTAGCAAAACACAGAGTGGAGCACTCGCAGTCAGTTTTGTGTTTTGATGGCGGGGAATCGATACTTTGGTACATTCTGCTTTTCATCCCCGTCGTGCTTTTTTTTGCAGGAATTTCTATCATAGTCCTCCTCACTTTGAAGCCTACACTGCTACAAAAATCTATCAAAAAGAAGTGTTTGAGGCCAACGTCTTACTGATGACATCACAACTGTGTTTTGTACAGTATATTATTTAGAAATGTAACTGAATACGTATAAAATAAAAATAAATTCAGTTTATAACAAAAGTGTCTATGACAATGGAATATTTATGCAAAGGGTTAATTAGTTTTTTAGGTTGCCTGCTTCAATGAAGTGTGGTTTAAAACAAGGCCCTAATCCTGATAACCCGATGTAAAACTGTGGCTGTGCTCTTGTGGGACTTGGTGAGTGTGTGAGAGTGTGTGTGGGTGTATATGTATGTGTGTGTGAAGATATGCAGAAGTACTGTGATGCAAGCTGTTGCTATAAGCAGCAGAGGAAACATGAAATTTCCTGTTTTGCTAAGATGTGCAGCAACTGCCCAGTTTTGTATCTCAAAGAGGAGGGGTTTGAGGTTTCCTTCCTATCGCTGAGACCAAGACGCATCATCGGTGTGAAATTCCAGTAAGTCAGCACTCATGAGGAAAAGGGTTTGGACCCCTAAAATATGACTCAATATGAGTCACACGATTGATTCGGTCTACGGTGCTGGGAGCACGTGCGCGCCGACACACAAACACACGCACAAACACCTATACGTGCAATGCATTTAATGCATTCTGCGCTTTTTTTTTTTGATTTATGCAAGTGCTCAGGGGCGTGGGAGTGGGAAAGCTGGTAGATTACTGTGTAGCTGTACAGCGTGCCGGAGGCCTAACCAGAAAGTAACCAAAATACCGCTGTGGTGATGCTCAGGGTCATGGTGGTTGGAACGTAAGAAGAGAAACCAGAGTAAAGCCTTGTCAAAGCCTCGAAATGTTATTAATATTGACATATCTTTTGCGATATGAACTTGCCAGTAAATCAGTTACAGAGTGAAGCTCTTTTGCTTGTTGTTCATTTGCACTGATGAAAATTAGGTTTAAATAAGCAAAAAATGTTGACAACTGCAGTCAGCCCAGGGCGGTAGATGGTAAGAGATTTGTTACTTGAAGGCTTTCGATTTGAATGTCAAGTTACAAACAGCTGGTGTGAACGGTGGCTTCTCTCGCACTTTTAAACTAACCATGACAAGTATTTAGAAATCAAACTGTGAAGCTAAAATTTCTCATATCACAAAGATGTCTGGATATCTCGCTGGAAGCAGGAAGTAGACCTGGAGCGACGAAGTGGTTAAACTTGCCTGACAAAAATGGCTTAAGGGGTGGATTATACTGAGAAATTCATTTGAGGAAGGAACTTTGCCACTAGTTGCAGATTGCTGACCAAGAGGAACTTTATTTGATTAGTCAGCTAAAATATTTTAAAAGGTAAAATACAGAAAAAAGGGGGTTAAAGGGCATTCGCAAAATAGCCATACCTTGATAACTTGCAGGTAAGTTAATATGGTAATACACTAGACTGATTTTTACAATGCATATTCAGACCGCAGATACAGTGTCTGAAATCAGGTCAGCCAGAGACACGCACTGTACTACAAACCCGACCAAACACGCATTCACACAGCTGCATTTTCTTTGCAAAAAACAGCCCAGCTGTGGTTGTGGGGGTCCATATTTGAGGTAAGTTGCTGAGCATACGCCACACAGGCAAGCAAGCGTGACTTAGTGAAAGTGTCACGTGTTCACGTTTTCTCAAGCGCGCGTCACTGTTTCTTGAAGCTCAATCAACGCAAATGTGACACGAGACGGGAGTGGACGGATAAAATTCAGTTGACTCAGATCCTGAAAGCAGGCGTGAACCGTGTCACGTCTATTATAGCTTTGAGCTAAATGTTAACGTGCACATGCTTAGGGTGGTGGTGATAACATGCATATAGATTTGTTTTTTTTAGGTGTAGCATGCCAACAGAAGCAGAGACATTATAAGAGAGGGTTATATCACTGAATAGGAATCTATAGGCAGTAGGGTGGGTGCTGTCCATGATGTGAATCTCCTGTTCCACCACATCACAAACGTGCTCTATTGGACTGAGATCTGGTGACTGGGGGGGGGGGGGGCATTTGAGTACATTGAACTCACTGTGATGTTCAAGAAACCAGTTTGAGATGATGTGCGCTTTGTGCCATGACACGTTTTCCTGTCATAAGATGGGTACGCTGTGGTCATAAAGGCATGGACATGGTCAGGTGGGCCGTGGTGTTAAATTGATGCCCAGTTGGCACTAGAGGGCCCAAAGTGTGCCAAAAAAATGTCCCCCACACCATTACACCACCAGCAGCAGCCTTGATACAAGATGGGATGGATCCATGCTGTCTTGTTGTTTATGCTAAATGCTGCAGCACAAACTGAAATTCATCAGACTGGGCAACATTTTTCCAGTCTTCTGTTGTGTTGGTGACAGGCACACTGACCTAACATTTTCGTAAAGATATTAGTAAGTGTACCTACTGTTTATTTATTTAATTTTTTTAGGTTTATCAAGCAGAATATTGGCGGTTTTATCCCAGCTCCTCCAGGCCACATGTTGAAGTATCTTTGGGCAAGATTCTGAACCCCCGATGCATCCATGAGAGTGGGCCTGATAGTGTCCAATTATAGTCATGCCTCTAGTTCAATTAATATAGATACAGGTTTCAAAATAAATGCCCAGAGAAATTACTAAGATGACTGGTGATTGGCCGGACTGAAAACTGAAATTTTGACCTTGTGTGGCGCCAGAGGAAACCTTTCAGAATGTTCAGCTTATCCAGAAATAGGAACGTTTGTGTCAAATTTCATTGTAATCGATCCAATATCTGATATTATATTTCACTCAAAGTCATAAAGGTCAGCAGGGGAAACAGATGAGGTTCAACCTTTACACATGTTTATTTTCCAACTCATTCGGGAGAGGTCTGAGGAGCTATCTCTGCACCGATTACGTCAACGTTCTCACGTACTCCTCCTCTGAGTACTGCGAATATCCACGCAAAAACCACGCCTGTCGGTGCAACAACAGACTGCCTGGTTTAGCTTTCTAATCTGTCTAGTTTAGCTACCGTGAGGCAAAAAAAATGTCTGAACCAGCTTATTCAGCAAATGGAGCAGATAAGCCTTTCAGGTTATTGTCACACTTTTTTCACCCTGATTTTTACTGCTGCAATTTTACTGATAAAATTTGTCACTTTCTGCCGCTTGAAAACACTTCTGCCCTTAAACAGGATATTGTGTAGGTATCTGCCAAAAACTGTGAAACCGCCTGATGTCAAGCTGAGATCCATTGCTGAAATGGCAGATGCTTACAAGTGCTTTCAGTGCAACATCTGACACTAAATAAGGACTGATGAAAGAGGAAGTGCTTCTCTGGCAAGCTATCGCTCATCCGATCATCTGCATGAAATGGTTAAAGGCTGACTTGTGGGGTTATTTTTAGAAAGGCAAAAAATGTGATATATGAAAGATCTGGAAAAACAAAAGAACGCACAGTTTGGGAGTGCTGCACAACTGACAGTGTCAGTGCTGTGGCTTTACTGGGGCCGGTGTGTGAGTGTCAGTCTGCTGCTCTGTGGTGATGGTTCAGTTCAGAGTCCATGTGCTTCAAACAACCTTATTCTTACAGTCATGCCATTTTCTGTTTGCCTCTTCAAGCGACTGGTTTTAAGAATATATTAAAAAAAACACCTTTTGTTAAGAGCCATTAAAGGTCACCGAGGCCAAAAGGAAGCAGTTAATGTCTGAAGTTTCGATGCTGGAAAATCAAAATATTGTTCTATGTATATTAATGTTGAGGCAGTTTCTTAGTCAACAGGCAGTTTGCAGAACTCCACTTCCTCTTAACCCTTCCTGCTCCACTTAAAGCCAAGGATGAGGCCCTTTGTGCTGGACTTACCGCTGAGCCAAGAAGAGCTTTCTTGATTGTCTGGCTAAAAGAAACTGCTAGAGACAGCTATACAACTTTACAGGCTCATTTTATGAAGCTGTGGACACAGTGACATGTTGTGAGGGTCAAACAAGGCTAACCCTGCCTTACAGATTAGTCTACACAGACCAAGAGGGCTTAGCTAACCTTTTAAATCATCTTCAAATGAAGACAGCCCATCCAGCCGGGTCTGTTATTGTCACATTTGTATGTTTCTGGTCCACAGCTGCGAGCAATGCAGCGTGAGGCTCTTCTGGGAGATGTTTAAGTCACTGGAGAATGGATCAGGAGAGAGCCCGATGTAACACCAGGGCCGATTTGGGCTATTTCAATTTGCAGATGTAAATCATTGGGGTCAGTTTGACACTGACAAACCTCTGCAGACTTCTTATACATCTTCAACCATGACAGCTGGCTCTGAAGCACAGTGGACACAGAGTCATTGTAGCATTTGTGTTCAAAACAAAAAGCACCTTCGAAATAAGTCTTCCAGTGCCTTAACTTTTCTTCATTAATATAGATATTTATAGTAATCAACTTATGAAGATCTGACATGAAAGTGCTTGTTATTAAGTGAATTCATGAAAGGTTATTCACCTTTTGTAAAATTGTTAAATGCTTTTAGTATGTTTGTCTGCACATAAAAACAAGGAAGCAGTTGAAGCTACAGCAGCTCTAACATGTTAATGTAGAATCCAGCTGATTCAAAGCACTGAGAGGCTGATGCTTCCTGCCTGCCCTGCCCTCTAGTGGTTCCAACAGTGATCAGTGTGAGGGGAACAATTTACACACATTGAATGTCTAAACACTTAATTTTATTCATCATATTGTATATTTATTTTACAACTGTATGTCATCTTATCAGTTACACACAAAACAAAAAGCAGCCGAGGGATAATATACTTAAATCTCCCAGAATGTAACCAAATATTTTGGAGAAATTGTCTACATAGTTTGAAATGCACGTTTATGGTAAACTGATGACGCATGTTAGTAATGAGAAAAAAAAAAAGTTAAGTGTTTACTTTCAGGCCTTTAATTTTTTTTTTTTTTTGGTAAACACCAAGGTTTTAAGTAAACCACCAATGTGGCACGCAGTTGCTGTTTGTGGTTGATAAATATTCAACTTGTGAATGAGTTGAGCATGAATATTAAGATTCAGCACTCAGAGGAGGCTCATCTGTCAGCCTCAATACTGCTGGTATAAGCTGCGAAAAGGCATTTACTGTGAGGGTACATGATGTCTGACAATGGAGTTTCATAACATCCTGTTTATTAAGGCTCCGTGCAGATAAAGCTGCCTGACAACACAGCATGTTAAAAATGATTCATATTCAGGCTAGACCACAACAGCTGCTACTGCATCACATGATATAAAATAAGACTTCCAAAAATAATAATAAGAAGAAGAATTCCGCAGCACTTCAAACTGAAGTGCTTTTTTTCCAATTAAAAAAATGTTCTCTGTATCACTACTTTCAAAAAAAAAAAAACTGCAAGGGAAAAGTATTAATGTCACCATCTGAGATATATATGTTGTAAACAAACAATTTTTTGAAGTTACAGTTTGGGAGATGTTCTGGCACACGTTTCAGGTTGTATGGCATCAAACACAAAAATGCATGGAAGCAGGTCTTAGAAATTTATGGCATAAAAATGAGAGGATGGTGAGATTGCGTTCCCTTCTCTTGATTTTATTCACTCCAACTCCAGTCTGCAACAAGCCAGATTCCTCTTTCCTACAAATAAAACTCATTGTAAAACGGCTGAATGGAAGAGAAAGTGACGCCTGTCCCTGCAGATAAATATGAGATCACAGCTGGTTACTGAGGGCTGGAAAGGGGGAGAGAGAGAAGGGATTGTGGGTCTCAGTTAAGCAGCTCCAGGTAGGTGATTGGCACTTTGCCTTTCTGGTTGCCTCGTTCGCCCAGGAGCCAGTCTGAATCCATGCCTGGGACGCTGCTGACTGTAATCACCTGGAAAGACAGTGATGGACACATTCTTGTGTAAAATTACATTAAATCATCTCTTTTTCTATTACAGGCACTCTCTGATATCCACAGTTATAGTCTTTTCCATGTGGCTCTATAATTAGTTATAGATCCTGCTATTTTTGGGCAGCTCAGGCTGCAAAGTTAGCTCACAAAATGCAGTGGAAGGCTGGAAATTTTTTTTCTGAATGTAAAATGAGGTAATGCTGATTCATTGTTAATCAACCACAAGCTTTTAATGGACAGCCCAGAGCTTTTCCAGGAAAAGGAGTGGCCTATGTTCTGCTGAATAGAGGTTATGGTAAAGGAACTGCTAGAGGATCATGTGGTTAAAGAAACATGCAAAGGAAACGACTCAACAGGCTTCTGAATCTTCTGGATTCTTACATGAAATTAAACTGCAAAGTTCCAGTGAACATTTTATCCTCACCTCATCAGCCAGCAGGGAAAGCTCGCTGCTGCTGGCAGCATCGTAGTCATAAAGGACCCGGGCTTTCCGGCTGCCGTTGGAGATGCGCAATTCACTGAATCCACCTGAAGCCGATGAGCTGCCGTGGCCTGCAGACACGCTGGGCAGGGAGGCGTTCACCGGTATGGTGGGCACCGAGATGCTGGCCCCGCCCGACACTGAAGACTGGTTGTTGTTCGAGAACGATGAGGGGAAACTGGAGGGAGGAGGAGGACATGAGCAGCTGGGGACTGCTGTGTATCCCTGAAGCTAAAACGAGTGTTGGAGGGCTCCCCTAACATACATTATTTTGCAGTGCAAATTCAACATTATCCCTCTATCTAAAAGGAAACACACTTATCTGTTACCTCATTTAATTTGAAAGTATTACTCATTTTCCTTTTTCAGCAGAAAGGTGGAACTTTTTTGAAACCCTACACGAACTTGCCTAACTTTGATTTTAACAAACACAAATGACAACATTCAACATCAATACTTTTGTTTAATGAGTCAGATTCTGAAAGTGAAGAATAAGAACTAGAATGACTGGATGTTCCTTACAGTAAGAACATATTAAAACTATTATGAGTAATAACAAAATGCAGGTTCTGTTTGGAAAATCCCTGTGACAGCTTTGCTACCCTGCCACCAGAGTAATAGAGTAACAGTATGTAGCAGTAGTATTTCACCTGCCAAGCTGCTTTTGGAGATCCACCATGTACTGGTAACACTGCGCGTAGTAAGTAGTCTGGGCCTCCACAAAATCATTCAAGCAGCGTAGGTGGTGTGCCTGGTAACGCACAATGAGAGACGGCATCAGCTGAGTCTCAGATAAACACAAGAAAGAAGAAAACACGAGTGCAGTCCTCGCAGTGTTAACGAATGTGAGATTTCCTTCACTTAATTTTTCTGACAGGCAAAAATAAACAGTAGTACCAAAAAAAGCACTATAACAAAGTAACAAACAGTGTTATCTGTTTGTTACTTTGTGGGCTACATACATGGGTGCTGCTGATGCCTTCTAACAGCAGTCTGGTGATTTCTGCCTGGCGGTCGAACTCACTCTGGGTCATCTTGAGTTCCTGCTCCGCCTGAGAATGAAGAAAAAATATATAGTTTACAGAAAAATCTCACAACACAACATTTCCAAACGTAAGGGACGCTACAGACAAGGAAAAGCGCAGCAGAGGCTAAACAAAATAAATATGATAAAAAAAAATGGGGGTAACTGAAAATGTTTGGGTTTGCTAAAGCATAAGAAGGGTTCAGATGTTTACAAAAGAATGTTGTGAGAGTCTGTATCAGTGCATTTAACATAATATGGCTTTAATGGAACGACACAGGAAGACTTGCAGTATGGAAGAACAGGGACTGAGACACAATGATGTTTCCTTTTCCCTTTACTGAACCAGCCAATTCAATATGAGACCTGCTGGAATGGCTTGTTGAGACTTTCTAAGAGGTCCGATAAACATGTGCACAATGGCCTCGCTGTCCTGCACACTCGACAGCTTACATGAGGGGGAGCGGTGAAGGATGGGAAGCTTTTGCACTGATTGGTTCCCGTCAGGTTTGTCTGCAAGGATTTCAAGATTTTCCATGAGGTACGACAGCATGTGTGATGGAGAAGATGGAGAAATCGACAGCAGCTGTTGACACTACTACCAGGGGGTTTGGGGTGTGTGTGTGTGTGTGTGTGCGCATATTCAGTTCAAAGATCGCTCCAACATTCCACTCACCTCTGTCACTTCCTCTGCTCACATCTGCTGCTTTGCGTTTTAAAAAACAGTGACACAGTAGTTAGAGCTCCAGCTGCTGCACAGCCACAGCCAACACAAAACACGCTTACATGCTGCGTTTGTGCGAAAGTGCAACAGCGGCATGCTCTGACAAAACCACACTCTGTAGATGGTAGCAGCACCATCACAATTGCAGTACATCAAATATTTCTCATCCCTCTAACAGCGTCAGACTCCCATTGATCTCCCATCTTTATGTAACGCCATCATTCAGCCAAAGATTAGAGAAACTACTATTTACAAATTACACGTTTAGTTTACAGTTTTCTCACTCATGAGTGAACATGCTCGCTCAGATGATGTGGATACAAAAAGCTGTTTTTAGAGATTAAACACACTATTAAAGCTCTAACAGACCACCAGACAACTGTACTGTATGGAAATGCTAAATGAAAACACTTTAAATGTGCCACAAGAGATAATGTAACAGGCCATCACAGAAAGGAAGAACTTTTTTTCTTCCTGAGGGAAACTGTGTGCACACGATACTAATTTTCTCAGGAAACACTGAAGAGTACGACTACATCGCTCTACTGGGATATTGCCATCCATGACACAGCACTGCTTTGTGATACTGCTTCTGTTTAGTATTTGTACAGCAACACCAGCTTAACAGAGTACATGTCTAACCTATTTCCTTACTGACACACCCAGACTTCTAGACACGAGCAGGGGGACTAAGCTGCTTCTGAAAACATTTTGTAGGTCAAGCCTTAGAGGACTGAAACTGAAGTCGTGAGTGATACTGTCTTTAAACAGTGATAGCTGGAATACACTCAACTGAGAGTAATATCCACTTAAACAAAAATCAGTTATTTTAAACCATATAAATGCTAATTAACTAAAATAAAACACTGTTTTTGCATGCAGATGAAAAGAACTACGTACTATTATGCATGCTGCTTAAAAACTACTACATCTGCAACACATTACTGTTCCTAAATTAAGTGATCACAGTTGTATTAAAAAAATTATGCCATTTGCATTAAAGTTCTTATATTATCTGTGTAACAGGTGGACAGAAATAAAAGTTCAAATGCACAACTATTTTATTAAGGATTAAGGAAGTTCTGAAAGCAGAAGATGGTCCAACCCAATACCAACAAGGTGTACCTAATAAATTGACCAGTGAGTTAACATTTTAAAACAATGACTGCGACACTGATGGTGACACACCGTGTGGCACACCTGGACATCTCACACTTCTTTGTTGCCACACTTTGTGCAAAGAAGAGTTTAAATAGTTTGTCTGAAGAACACGAACACACAACGAGAGATTAAATTAAGAAAAAGGGGACAGACTGTCCAGAAATAAGGAACTCTAAACTTCCCATGGTTGCTCATGTGACTCTATGCATGTCACAAGAAATAAAATGGTCAGCACTGTGTTGTGTAACATAGTGTGTCAGGCCTCACTTGTGTGACTTCAGACAGGCTGACACTGGGATACGCCCAATATCTTTTCTTCCCCAGAAGAAGCAGCTAGTTAATGATTTTATTGAAAGCAGAATTCACTTAAGCTGGTCATCAATCAGCATTAAAAAAAAAAAGAACCTGGTGCTAAAAATCACACTTTAGTACTAAAATTATGTGAGTGCGTATTTTGATGAGAGTGTGTGTCCTCACCACAGCTCTAGCATCAGCCATCCTGGCTTTCTTTAGTCTGGTTTTGGCTGCATCCAGATCCAGGCGTTTGACCTGCAGCAGCTTCCTCTCTTTCTGGACACAAATCACAACAGAATGAAAACTCTCACAGATAAACTACACATGGACTTCTCAGCTCTAAGCACCATCCAAAAAAGCATCCAAATAAGGCTTGTATTTGCTTCACCAGGTGTTTATAGTGGATTAAAACATGATTACAAAGGGCTTGTTGCATTTTCTATAATCACAGTGAGAGTTTGTACACATGACATTGTCTAAACACTAGATTCTGAACTGAATTGAGCATATTGTACAGATTTTAAGAGGATGTTTCAGTATTGTTTGTAAAATGACAGCTGCAGCCATCAAAGCTATACTCATCGGCCCTCCGTAACCGTTACTGAGATCCAGATTAAAGGACAAAGTCCGGAGAAAAGTGAAAGTGATTCAGGGCACGTAGCCTGTGGTTCTAACTCACCAGAATAGTTTTGAAGTCGCCCTCTAAAAAATTTCTGAACGGTGTCAGGAAGTTGATGGCAGCACTATGGATGAACTCCCGCTCTGCCCCGCCAATCTGCTTCTCCGTCTCTCCACATTTTATCAGAGCATTTCCTACAGTGGTCAAAACTAAAGTTCAGTGCCAGCAGAACACTGGAAAGGAGAATCTGCAATGCAGCAAGGCTTCAAAGACACGCACACACTTTTACACTGCACTATTGTTTCCATTTGACCCTGATGAATGGCACGGCCTGGGCTGAAAATAGCAGGACATGATACTCAAAATCATAAAAATGTTGTTTCAAAAAAAAGAAAAAGCTTAACTCTGTTTTCCAAGTCTGTATGAGACAGAATACCTGAGAAATATTTAGTGATTTTGGGCATTTCATATAAATATTTTATGCATCTTTGCAACCTGTTACATCCTGCTAGCCAAGACACACCTTTAAAAATTTCAACATGACTTTATTTTTAACAAGGTGACAAAAAAACAAAAACAAATGCCTGAACAACTAGAAAGACTTTACAAACTTTGAGCCGTTCGTCTGTTGTGTAATGTCAGGAAAATGATTTAGGAGGATTGCTAATTGTCAACCAGCTACTCTGCGGCCCCTTTTAGTTGCCTCTGTAGCATTTTGAACTGATTTAATTTTTCTTTTTTTAAGATGTGAATCAGCAAAATAAAGACCACAAGGTTTCAGCTCAGCTGGTGTTCCCAATAGGCCCGGGGTCATCTCCCACAACTGCATTACTCTCACAAGGAGAACAACTCTCCATCAAGAGCAGTTAATTATTTCTTGGAGCAGAAGGAACAGACTACCTGTGAAAAATGGGGCATGTTTTAGGCTGTTCTGCCAGCTTTGCTGTTTAATGCATGAGGCTTTGTGAGTGAACAAATCAGAGCCAGAGCATGCTCGGTCTAACAGTTGTTAGATAACAGCAGATGAATCCAGCCACAGCTTCACTGGAGCTGGATGTGAAGCCTCCTCTCTTCATATTTATGCCAAATATACTGCTGGGACAGGCCTGTTAGCATTATTCAGTTCAGATATCACGTGACTATGTGCAAGTGCGGACTGGTTGGGTCTAAGTCTTTTAGTCTTTTAGTATAAGACAACAGAGTTAAAATGACTGAATATGCTGCAAATATTCGGTTTTTATGTGCATTTATAATTCATCCAGTCTAACAGGGCCAGCAGCTCTGTAGCTAATTTAGTTAATCTGGAGGTAATGTGCAGAATTTCTTTCCCTGGACCAATCGACTGCTTTTACAGTAGTTACATGTCAGCCAAGACAGACTTTGATTGACTACAGCCCCAGTACCTGTCAGGAGTTTCAGCGTGGCACTCACCATAGGCGGTTCCAGGACCAAATTCATTCCCCGACTCAATCATGGACTGTCCCAGCAGCTCGTGGTTGTTCATACGTGTGGGGGCTTTTTTCTCCAGTTTCTCATACACAAATTCTTCTAGCCGGACATCTGCAGAGCCAAACGAGAAAACTCAATTACAAAGTCATAAGACTACAGTGAGCGAGCCAAATGCAGGGAGTGACTTCTGTATGCTTCAGACAGCCTGACTTACATCTAAAAACTCACACAGACGCTTTCATTGTGGCAGCTATGACAAGCTACAAGTCAGCGAATGTGCTGAAACTACTGTAATTTGTTTCATGTTACTACATCATGTGAAAGATTATCTGTGCTGTGTTTAATGTGAACACAATACAATCCAGTTTACCATGTCTACAACTGTTACACAAGACTGCAACCACCAGATGGTCTGTCTGTGTTTGTTTTGCCTATGCTGGTGTTCTGCTGCAGAGATGTGGCATCATGGTGTGAAGTGAGGAGGATGCACAGCTGAGCTTACAGACTTCACAGGCACCCTACTTGCTGGTGGAAGTCAAACACGCTCTCGGAGAAGTAAACCTTTTAATGTGAGCCTTACTGGCAGCCACTCATTTTCATCTTTACCGAGCTGCTCTTCTTGCTATTTTGCAGGTTGCAGGCCTATGAGAAAACTGTGTAGTTTAGTGGTGAGTGACTGCCCTGTGCTGTTCAGAAATGTGTCAGGAATGCGAGTGTCAGTCCTTTAAGAGTCAGAAAGTGTGATCTTACTCGGGTTGGGCTGTAGTAAGACTTCTGTCTGCTTCATAATCTTTTCTGTCCATTGCTTGGTGTTCTCAGCTCTGACCAAAAGGTTCTCCAAGTGGGCATCCAACTCAGTCTTTTCAGCCTGACCAAGCTTCTCTTCTGTAAACTGACAAAGTCAAAACAGGCGTTTGCAATGTGCATACGAGTTATTGCTTTCACAGAGACGCACACGATTACTGAGAGTAAAGCGCTGAGGAGCGTTATTAAGCTCACAAAATAACAGAGGGTTATCTGCCACCTACTGTTGATAGCTTTATGTGACCATTTGAGGCCTTCACTGATGGCTATGTTGAACAAATACCTTAGTGTTAGCAAGACTTGGGTGACGCACTTACTTTTTAAATGCACTTTAAAATGCAACAATAGCTAATTTATATAAATTAACTTACTATTAGGTGTAACTGCTTAGCTGCACGGTAACAGCCACGATAACGTTAGCTGCTTAGCAGAGAAGCTAACGCTAACTTACAGCAGCTAAACTTAGCTAGCAACAATTTCCATCAAATAGACGGTTAGACTTACTTGTACCGCGCGGCTCAGGAAAGTACCGGCGTCTGCGGCTAGCCGCTTTACATTAAAATCCATGGCACAGCGGCGAAAAAAACACTTAATATTAACAACTGGCTTGTCTCACCCTCAAAGAGCCATCCCTATTGAAAATGTCATTGAGGCAACTTTTTTTTTTTTTTGTCAAAGTTCCACCCAGCTGTTGAGCCAGGCGAAGATAGTATAGTGACAAGATCATTCCCATCTCAACCCTGTAAGGGGATAGTACGCATGCGCACAGCAATATACGACGAAGGGTGGGGAGGATGGAAATGCAGTTTAAATGTCATGACGGTAAGAAGCGGCTGTCATTGGTACGACGCGAGGGGCACTACTTAATTGAAATTATATGATAGTGTTAAGCCAAGCGAATTTTGTTTTAACAGCCAAACAGTACCCTCAATATTCGATAGTGAAGCCGTATGACGACGCGAACGCAGACGCGAGTTGGAGATTTCTCTCTTGCTCAGCACGTCTCACTTTACAAATAATCTTTTGATGCATTCACGTCACAAGGAAACATTGGCTTTCATTGTATTTTATTTCGATTTTTACTAAATGTTCTCCTTTGTTTTATTTGACTCTGTTTTTACATTTTAACGGAGCCCCCTTTCCTTTGTGTGCGCGTGTGTTGTTGTTTTTTTACCTCACTGAATTATTTTTGTTTATTCCTTTATTTATTTATTTATTTGCTCCTGTAACATAGGAATGTCCCAGCATTTGAGATAAATAAACTCTCTCATAAATTATAACATTTTCCTCCGAATGCTATGCATTGCACTCTTGCATTCTGTAAATATTTCTATATAAGCAAGACATTTAAAAAAAAATCCAGTTTTAATGAAGGCATATTTTACGAGGGTGGTAACAGTAAAAAATAAATACATTTTTAAAAAGTTACACCAAAATTACCTACAATTTAAAAGTACGCTCTCATCTACCTTGAACAACCTTTTCTCTTTACCTTTTGCCATTGATTTATTCATGTGCTTTTGATAAATACAAACATAAAGAATTTTACCCTTCCCACCATAAATGCCCACCATAATAATATTCATCATCATCATCATTTTAGGATAAATTCCTTCCATGCTTGACAGCAGCAGCAGCAGCAGGAGGAGGTGTTGTTTGGGTTTGAGGAGACTCATCTGCCTCCATAAATTAGTTTGCAATTCCACTGAAAGTAAAGCACATATTAAAGCGCACACACACTCACACTCTCACACACATACAGAACACTGCTGGTTACACTTTTTCCTAATAACTGTCCACGTGTATGCTCTACCCCATCAGTAATACAATATCTTTTGAATCCTTCACCCCTTTCTGTAAAAACATCTTGACAAAAGCAGAATATGGAACAACAAAAACACTCTTCAGGTCTGTATGTGATTATGCCAAACTGAGCCTGTTACCTGCTGTGTGGGAGGAAGTCAGGCAGAGGGAGAAATCAAATGACTTCCCCTCGCAGGCTACAGCCTCAACCTTTCCACTCACCAAAACGATGGCTCAGAGATTTCTTCATCCAGACATTTGCCCTGTGTTTAGGCCACGCAGCTTAAAGCCACACATAGTTCTGCTTAGATAACAAGTTGCACCAGTTTTAAATAATAAACCGGTGCTACTTCAGTGTCTGAATATAAAACGTCTGCTGTGAAAGCAACCCGAAGGCTCCAACAGCAGCCCACATGCTGAATTTTTTTTAAGCACCCCATGTCAAAGATATTAAGGCTCTGGCAATGCCTTATGTTTGGCTAACTTTCAGAGCTGTTGGGGCGGGTGCTTTAAACATGCGAATATGGATGTCAGCACTTTCAGGAAGGCAGGACAGCTCCATCGAGAGAGGGATAAGTTGCAGGCTCTGCTTGTTCCAGTAGTAAATCTGTGTGTATCTGCTCTTTCACTTCACAATAACAGAAAGTCCTCAAAGGAATAAGAAGACAGAAACCTGCTAAACGCCGATATCAGCAAGACGTGTTTCCTGAGATTAGGAAATCCCTACTTTCCACTCCGCAGGCAAGCCGATAGAAAAATACAGACATCTCAGTAACAGTGAAAGTATTTTTATTTGAGAACAAGTTGCACAAGACTTTACTTTTTACATGATGCAGATTTGACAGAGCAAATGGTTTCGAGTTTCACTCAGCACAAGACTTTAGAATGCAACTGTCATGGATCGCCGTGCCAAAGCACATCTGTAACTTGAGAAAGTCTCTTAAAATGCTATTATCCACGCTCCCCAAATACTGAATACCTAAATGATGAATTTAGGGGAACAATTAAAGCTTTTTGACCACTTTTTCAGCTAGCTCCAACAGCAGAGGGTATCTGAATGTCCTCTTCCTCCATGGCTCTGGGATTCCCTGGAGACCGGTCTGAAAGCACATCAAGATGACAGCTGAACGCAGCGAGCAAGTACAAAGCTCTCAGAATATCTGAGCTCACTGTCAAAGGCATCAAGAAGTGCACAGAAAAACATGCAAAATGATGGATTTTCATGTCTCTCCCAGAGCAGATACATTTTCGGTTGAGCTCTGCAGTGGACTGGTTCACACTTTGGCCTTTGGTTTGACGGCAATAAACAAGTAGAAGATTTTCTCCCAGTAGTGCCGTATACATCACGCCTGCATCTGACGATGCTGATGCTGGTGATATCCCAGCTACAGCTGTGCAAATATTACTGTTGGTGCAATATCATCTGGCTAACGATCTTGCAGTTAAAAGCCTCCACATTCAAGTGCAGTCACAGTTGTATGAGGTGCAGTTAATATCTTTTCCTGTTTTCAACTGATTTCGACAGAGTCCACCGACCCCATGTCTTCTTACTTTTTAATGAACAATGTGCATAAACAGGATATTGGATAAGCTTTGTATGCCCAACGGCCTTGCTCCTACCATACCTGTGCACCAAAACAGGCTCCAATAAAGGAGGCGCGACTGGCGGTGCATCCCCCGCGGCGCATGGTGTCCCTGACCGCTTCATCCAGCTGGTTCAGGGTCAGGACTCCATGAAGCGCTCCCTGGAATGCACCGGGCAAAGCTGGAAACAAATTCGGATTCAGTATGAATACGGCACATAGTGGTACCATCACTGTAACTGCGATCACTGTCCCTTAAAGCACCACAGTTTGCTACTTAAAATGTACATTATAGTGAGAGCCTGAGCTGGCAAATGGAACTTTTCACGCGTTCATTAAGTATCTCAAACCTTTTAGCCCCGTAAAACCTGAGACACTCAACTCAGCGGGAAGGGGAAAATGAAAAGCGTGGAGGAAGGAGACCATTAGTGGATAGATCAAAGACTGGAGGGCTACGCTGGCAGGAAGGGTAGGCGGGCAATGCCAAGTCAAAGGTTCTGAGTCCTGCTGCAGCCTGCTGGCTTACCTCATGTGTTGGTGAACACCTCAGGTATGAGCTGCTGGGATGTCTTGGTGAGGTTGTCCTTCACCTGGCTGATATGAGCTTTAGTCGAGGCACGGGAAGAGAGAGGAGATATATTGGTTTTTATTCAGAACCCTCTCTGGCTGTGCCTGCACTCTGCTCTAACACGCTTTTACTCTAACAAATCATCTTTCATTCTGAAATACAAACTTTAAACATATTCATGTCCAAGGGTAAAATGAAGAGCGCTTTAGAATAGTTTCTATTCTGTAGCACACACAGAACCACCGAAATATGCAGCATTTGTTTGCAGCTAAATCCATCGCTGTGCTTTGAATGCACTAAAATGTAACGTGCAGGTTTCTAGTAGCTGTAACCTTCCTCATAAAATCCTGTTTGCTCCCAAAAATGAAATCTGATTGGTCAATGGCTACAAATCCTACCACATAACATTTACTCCCCTGTTTCCTGCCAGTGTTTATACGGCGCCACAAAATCATCAAAGATTAATACCACTCATGTCAAGATAGTGGTGGTATGTGGCTGTAATCAATTACTGCACTTCAGTCTCCTAATGAGGTGATTATGTATGTTTCTGATAAACTGAATGATCAGGCACTTCTTCACGGGTTGAGAAATTGGTCATACTTCTTAAGCTAAACAAACTATATAATAACCCTCTTGGATTAGCTGCAAAATGCCACAAAACTGAAACAAAACTTTGCAGCACAGTGGTTCTCACAGTTAAAGTATTTAAAACGAGCTTGATGTTAAAACATATAATGCTGATTAAGTATTTAAATGCAGGACTTGTAGAGTGTGTTCAAAGTGAGGCATAAAAGAGCTTTTACCACAATAAAGGATTTGTATATAGTCCAATGTGTGTTGATATTAACAATTAAGAGTTATGCATCACTTAGCTTAAGCTAATGTTTTTGTCCTTTATTCTAGTTAGCTGAGTGACCGCTAGTTTGACATTTTGGTCACTTACACTATAATTTTTTTTCACTTTAGTGTGGACAGTTAACTGTCCAATATAAAAAAGTTGGACCATTCAAATATTTGTTGATTAAATCTGAAGCTATGAAGCTAGAAACTGTTAAGCTTGGCTTAACATAGAGACTTAAGGGAAAACCACAGACAGTATCAAACACGGACGTAGCTTCTGGCTCAGAAAAATGAAGCCAATGCAGAAGTGCCTTAAACCTGCGTTCTATCTGATGGCAACCAGGTGGCGACAGCTGTGGTTACAAAAAGACTTCCGGTCCTATAGAATTCTATGGGAAATCGTCTTTCTCTCCCGACCTCTGTGAACACTTTTCTGCTGAATTTATGGGCTCAATTACTCCTTTTGGGTCATATTGATTTAAAACATACAAACAAAAACATCTTGGTTATACTATGTTTTGAAATATAGTATGAAACTGCATATGCTAATTGGCTAAGAAGTTGTTAGGAAGCGAGCGTGTGGTTTCACAGTCAGACCCTCCTCTCACTTCTACATCCTTTTTTTCTTTTCTTTTTTACAATCCAATGGAAGAGTCATCGCAATGGGACTTAAGACATGATGTAGATACGGCCATCTTTTGCACTGTCTCTAATCAAGGGTTAAAACTTCTGCTTTCCAGCAGCCCTTTGGCTCATTCGTTGTTTGTTTAAATTACTCCGTTTTATTCGCTGGCCTATTTTTAAGACTGAATGAGAGCTGAGCTAGCTGTTGCCCCCGTACTCTTCTGTTCCAGGATAAGCTGGAGCCTATCCCAGCTGTCACTGGGGAAGAGTCTATCACATGCTTAACACAAACAGGCAATCATTCGCACCTAAGGCCGATTTAGAATCACCAATCAAGCTGACATGCATGTCTTTGGGAGGAAGCCAGAGGACCTGAAGAGAGCCCACACAGGCACAGGAAGAACATGCAAATTCCCCACAGAAGGGTTCAAACCCAGAACGTTCGTGTTGTGTATAGCGCTAAACACCCACGCACCACCCCGATCCTTATGTTTAAGAGAGACGATATGAGAGTGGCATCAATCTTCTGCTGTAACCCTGCACACGTTTTCCATAATGCTGCACTATTCCTTTACATTTCATATTGAATGAGCCTTTAAAGCCTTACCAATGACAGCTCTGTCCAGCTCCTGAGGGCTCTGTCTATTGGGGTCATTCAGCTGAGCCAGAACTGCACCCAGAGCACTGGGATCTGGACCGTTCAGAATGAAATGCTCCAAAAACCTAATGTCACACAAACAAAGTCAGACAGATGGATGGAGAGTCACAATTCCCCCGCCTGCCATGATATGTCCACTTACCTCGCAGCAGCCAGCGTCACAGCCACACACAGGTCATTATTCTGGGTCACGCGTGTGGCTTTTTCCACTTTCTCCAGCATCTCAGGTCGCCCAGCATACATAGCCACCACTGGAGCGATTTTAGTTACACCATCTATCTGACAGTCCACATCACAGCCTCAAAAGATACACACACACACACACACACACACGCAAAGATTGCAACCCCCTAAAATCTGGGAATCATGGAAAAGTTGATATTGTGTGCAGTTGTGATATTTACCAGTTTCTCCTTTGCCAGCATCAACATTTCTGATGAAAGCCTTCAGGCTCGCATTCCTCCACGGGCCATCAATGGGGAGAACAGCTTTAGGGCCTATCAGTGCAACAAACAGCTGCTTTATAAGGGGGAAACACTTGGGAGCGATACAGTAGGAAGAAGAGGAAAAGAAACATTTCCATGAACTTTCTGTTGTAGCTGTTTCTGCAGGTGGAGCTCCTTCCTCTGTTCAGTCACGATGGCTGTCGCCGGCCACGATGACACAGCTCTCATTATATTATTCCGAGAAGACATAAAGCCATCTGCAGTTCACTGTGCCCTGCGGTGCCCTGCGGTGCTATGGTAATTTACTGCACCATAATATTTACATGACATCCTGACAGTACACAAAACAAGCAGCAAATATTTAACGTGCTGGACGAAAAAACAAAAAAGAGGGAAGTCAGACTGTGGAATATTTTCGTGGAAAGGGAATGCCCCATCATCAGGATGAAAAACATTACCCACAGAATTATCATGCAGGAACACGAGCTCTCACAATGGTAGTCACCACCTGTTAAGCTGGTTAATACATCACGGAAACTGCAACATTGATATTTATGTAAGAGCCAAACGTGCACAGTACCTCCTTTCTTTCTGTATGGATCATTCAGAGGCAGATCGTAGACCGTTCCCGGTCCAAAAAACTCATAAAAGCGCCTGGTCAAGTCTTCCACATTAATATCTGTCAAAACATGCACAAGTACGCAGGCTTCACATTAAAATAGACACCTTTGATGATGGCAGCATTTAAACGCGCAGGCAGGACGGTGTGTGACACACAGCTGCTGTCTGTCTGGGTGAATTTCACTACCTCCACACTGACTCAGTGACTCCAGCAGGACGTACGCCTGGTCTCCATAGCAGGTCTGCTCGCCTGTTGTCCTGCGGTAGAAAGGATTCGCTGACTGAGGCCGAAACTCTGGACAGGGCTCCAGATCCGAGAGCACTTCTTTCAGTTTGTCCGAGTTGTAGATCCAATGCATGGGCTGGGCTGTATGTGTGCGAGGAACACGCAAAAAGATGGAGAAAAGTAGTTAGCATGTTTTTTTTTTTACATTCAGTACACTGTACGTGGTCTTTTTATAAGAAGCAGTAGATGACACAGTTATTGGAAATACAGACATCCTCATTCATTATAATAACACTTGACAGGATGTGCCTTTTGGTAGCTGTTGCAGAAACTCTGCTTTCATAACTTCATGGGTGAAGTCAGCATGATTTATAGAAATTCCGGCGCCACCATCGTGCTTTATCAGGCCATACAGATGTTCTTTAATTGTACCAACAAAGCTTCCGTGTAAAATAAGCAAAACACGGTTTTGAAATGTCATAATACCAAACAGGAGGGGGGGGGAAAATGTGATGTATAAACTTGTGCGCCACATTTTTACTCTAAAAAAAATAAACATGATGGCAACAAGAAGGCCTGTGAAAGCACCGGGCTAATGAATTATTTGGATATGGGGACTGAAAGAGGAAGATTGGGTTTGCAGTATGGAAAACTCTGTTGCTAATTAACACACTTCCAGGATCCGCACCACACTCGTTTTTATCTTACCTGCTGCATCTGCCACTGCTGCCCCGATAATGGCCCCGACGGCTCTGTCTGCAACACTCAAGGCCATCTGCTTCCGTCACAGACAAACCCGCACTGTAAACACCAAATGCTGCGTTCTTATATGAATTAGGTATTCTCGTTATATTAAAACAGAAGAAAACAAACACAACATTGACCATATTTGATTACATCACATCTGCTAAAAAGACTGGAGGCATTCATATGTATTCCAGATTTTATAGCTGCAGCGAGAGAGAGCTCTCTGTGCTTTTGCTGTTTTAAAATATGCGTAGAATATTAGTAATGTTATTAGTTAATAACAAGAAAATGTTTATTAATTCTTACCTTGTGTCTAATCTTCGCCCGTTACCGTTCCACTCTGAGGGCTCTTGTGTCACTGACAGTTTGCTGATAAGCGGAGGGTAATGATAAGCACACAGCAGCTCAAGGAAAGCTGTTTTGAAGTGTTTTGTATGGAGGCCAACTGGACTTGGTTATATGCACAGAAAAGCATCAACATAATACATAAAGGACGCTGTCCAGCTAAGGCTGATGGTAATGTCATCAGCTTTTCAGAATATTTTTGCAAAAATAATGGACAAACTGAAATTTTGTCCACCAATAAAATGAAATGAAAGTCTAAGATTGCCGCAGATATTACCGTTCATCCCCAGGGGTGCATGAAAGCATGAATAAAACATACCGAATCCACCCAGTAGTAAAAAACATTTATCACACGGAATCATAAACGTCAACTTTATGATGGACCTCAAGAACAGTCTGAGGATCGCCAGACTCTGCACAGATATCGTGAACAGTCCTTCCATTTAGCTCACACAGTAAAAAAACAGAGAACCTTTGAGCTTCATCGAGTTTCACAAAATCGCTAAAGTATTATGAGTTCAAACATATCAGTCCATGTATTTCATTGTCATTTTATATTGCAGGGAGAAGTTTTTTTTTGTTTTTTTTAAGAGGAAGGAAACACGTGTCACATTGTGCCATTCTGCAGACCTAACACTGGGGGTCACACCCATAACTTACTGAGCCTGGCTCTTTATTCACACAGACTGTTTGTGCATTTGTTTAAACTCAAAGCAGTTTGAATTCCTAAAAGGGGGTGAACATTTTATTTACAGGTTAATTTACACTTAAACTCTACTCCAATGCCGGCGGGCGTATCTGCAGAGATGCCTTTCACAGGCTCTCATTGTCATTTTGATTGGTCATGCTCTTTCTCTATGTGTCTTCCACTCCATTGCCTCCATTCTGACACTTTCACAGCTGATCCTCTCCACTGCACTGCTGCAGCGCGGCCTGGCCAGTCTCCACTAATCCCAGGCCTCTCATGGGTATCCCAGGGCATTGATTTCTCTTCTGGTCTCCTAAAACAGCAAAATAGAGTGCTAAGGGTAAGGTCAGACAATCAATACCAGTTATAGTCGCCACGGGTGTTACTGTCACCTTCAGTGTTACCTCTGGGTTGTACAACCCCAATTCCCAAAAAAAAGAAAAAAAAGTTGGGACGTTGTGTGAAATGCAGATAAAACAGAGTGCAATGATTTGCAGGTCTGGACTGCAGGCCAGTTCAGCACCTGTGTTCTTCTACTATGCCGTAATAGATACAGCGTGTGGTTTAACATTGTCTTTTCGGGCCCAATCGTGTCGCTGACCTGTTTCCATTTCACTTAACTGGTCACAAAACATTCCTCCAGCTCTTTCCTTTTAGCACTGCTTACTTTTCCAGCCCTTTGTTGCTCCTGTTCCAACTTTTTTTGCGACGTGTTGCTGACATCGAATTCAAAATGAGGAACTGCTGAAATGATGAGTTGCATGCGGTAAAAGGTTCACACAGAAGAGAGACTTGAAATAAGGGCTGTCTGATGAACATATATTCCATTTACATTTATGTAAATATATAAAGCCACAGGTCCAGCAAATAGATAAACTTTCAGAAGGCAAATCTGAAGGAAATGGAGAACATTTGCTCTCTGTGGCGGGGAGATAACATGCCCTTCACAGAGGGGATGAAAGAGCTGCACAAAATAGATTGCACGCCGTCACCAGATCAAGTGACACAATGAGACGGCTGGAGCGCTGTAATTTACAGGCGGATGAGATGGTATTGATGGAGTGCGGACAACGCTGCGATGCCCGCATGTTCGGCGGGGGGTGCTAAACCTTGGGAGCGCCGATCATCTGGCAAGACAGTGGGGAGTGGAGGAGATGCCATTCAGTTAGTAGATGCCAACACTAGCTAAGTGTCACTGTGTAAGGGGTGTGAATACTCAGTGTGAGTGTTGAGCAGTACCAATGGCTCAAACAATAACAGTGATGTAAGACTTTGTGTTACTTTGCTCATTTTGGGTCTCTTTTCTGTGTCAGGCTTAGTACATGACTGTAACCATGCACCAAATAAAATGAACAGACATGCAGCTCAAACAGCGCTTCGAGCTGAACGGGGGCAGGTGGTTAATGTGCTGATGGGGCTATTTCCATATCAAAAGATCAAAAGAACAAATGTTATGTAAACCGCACCGCATGAATACCTTCATTTCTTCTATGAGGGCTTCTGACCAAATGCAGTCGTGTGAAAAACTTCATCCTGTGATTCAATAGCTTGAAGAACCACCTTTAGCAGCAATAACTTGAATCAGTTTCTATACGACTTTTTCAGGCTCTCTCGAATCTGCTGGCACTGCCAGCTTGTTTTCACGCGTTTTTTGGGGAACCATCATTCAGCATATAAGTGTGCAGCTGATGAGTAACGCTTGAAACCCAGCTGAAGAATGAAGAATGAGGTTATTCATGAATCTATTTACCTACTGATGAATGCACTTTTGACATCGGTGTTCCCTGATCATGACTAAATAGCTGTATAACCATAGATATATTCAGTTTAGTCTTTGATCTTTTCTGTCATAGTTTTGGCTTCGCGTATCTTCGGTAGCTCGGTGAACCTTATAGCTCGTTGACTTGATTGTTGACTTTAATCATGTGCTGTGACGAGGCAAGAAAAGCAAGAAAAAAGCTGGCACTGAGCTCACATCTGCCATATGTGCCCAAACATAATCATGCTGTTTCTTGGATGCTCACATGGTTAGTCATTACCTTTCAGTTCTAGGCAGAAAAATAACCCAGAAATAGTCAGATCAGTTGTCTGTGCATTAAGGGAACACTGAAGACAGCAATAGCATGCTTTGATAAAATGAATGTTGCTGCATTTACATCCCAAACTCATTGGATCGCTGGGTTTTTGCAGCCTTGTGTAACTGCACTGTGTTTGATAGAGACTATAAACGCATGGTATAAAATCTTCCAATACACTTTAAACTCGTGTGTGTTTACCCGCAGTCCCTGCGCACATTAACGAAAGGCATGCTGATAATTGTCATGGCTGTCCGCTCTGGGAGAGGAAGCTGAAACAGGAGAAGGGAGCAGAGAGGTCCGCCAGCATCCGGCTGCTAGCCATCTCTCCGGTCATCTGTGCTATGCCAGCCATGGCATCCAGAGTGAGGCCTGTGGAAGACAAAGCTGGATGCTTACGACTAAAATCGCACAACCTCCCTCCGTATTTAATCACTCTAAATCTAGATGCAGACATTCCTGCTCCAATCCTGACATTCATCCAAATCCAAATCTGCACAATTGGGAAGAGAAGAAGTGGAGATGAGGAGCTGAGATGGAGAAGGGGTGGTGGGTGGGGGGTTAAATCAGGATCACAGAAGTGTTTACAACTGCAAAATGCTGGAGACTAATCTTCACAGCATTGTTTGCGGAGACCCCGTGTGTTCAGTCATTGTATGGAAACAGACTCAGCAGTATTCGTCTGCACACATTCTTTAAATTGAGGTGTATTTATTTATTTTTAATGAGGGGGTTATCTCCTTTGCTGCACTGGGAATCTTATTGAAAATGAAACGGACCTGGAAGGTGTATAGCTCATCTCTTCTCATATAATTTCTGTGCAGTCTCATATAGCATTGCTAATGAGATTACCAGCACTTTGTTCTTAGTGCATTGTATTAGCTTTCACATTCTGGACTCTCACATTCCAGTCGTTGTTATGTAATTCATACAGGTTCTACAATAGGCAGGTAGATTGCCCCACTTTTTAAAATCTTTCTGAAGCAGCCTGTAGTCCGGCTATTAAATTTTTCAGGTTTTTCGCCCTCTACAGATGTCATAATGCTTTTTATTGTGCTTATAGACCAACAGGAATCAATAAAATTCGTCTAATTTGTCTCGCAGGTGCCCTCTCCTGCTCCACATTCATGCCTGGAGCTTTTAATTGCATTGCTCAACAACATCTTGCCAGCCACATGGGAACGAGTGTGTGTGTGTTGGGCCAAAAAATTGTGTAAGGCTACCCAATAATCTCGCACGTGGTAAAGATGAAAAGGCAGCTTGCACGTGCCGTAATACCCCACATCCTTTCCATTTCTATTACTGAGCAATTCGGTACATTTAATTTGATGCCTGTAAGTCTGAACAGTCAGCTTAGCGTACTCTGACTAGAGTTCCCATTTTTTTTTTCCCACACAGAAGCAATATAAGATAAAACCAGCTTCAGCAGAGACATGCATTAGCTCAGTCATGCCAATCATGCTCTCAGTGGGATGATAAGCAGGTTTGTGTATCTGCAACATGAGTGTGCAGGAAGAAGAAATAGTAGACTGTAGCACATAATTACCTTTTCCACTTTGGGGACAAAATGATCATTAAGCATATACTATAAAAGCAAAACAATTGTGCCTTGGTTTCATATTAAAGATGAAAGTTTATCCACTTCTTCATTGAACTTCATTTGGTAACTATTTGATGCTTTATCAGCACGAAAGCAGTTAGAAAAACCGAAGTATTCTAGCAGTTCCTAGCAGAGGAAACAGCGCAGGTTCCCGGAATGAAACTGGGAATTTATTTGAAAAGGACGATTTGCAAAAATCCTAAACCAGAAAAAACTAAAAGCGTGCGTTCTGGCACACAGTAGTTACTTTTCTTATACTTGACACATCCGCCGAAGCGCCGTTAAAGGCTACTTCTCCAACACACTGAACATCAGCAGATAAGGCACATCTGCTTTAGCGGGATCCGCACAGCTTCCTCTCCAAGCAAATGATTCACGCATGCAGGATTGCTTGTTAAAACACCCTCGATGCATCACTGAACAGGAGCACGCAGCCACGCACGACTGCATAAAATACAAAGCAGGTCCATGCAAACAAAATGCGACCGTTTAATACGGTCGCGACGTGTAATATGATGGGAAAGGATCGGGGGTACAGTAAATATTTAATCCAGTAGATATGACTGCTATGAAACACCTCATTACGACTAATTTTTAAAAGCTATTTAAATAACATTACATTTTATGGGAAGTCAAATTTATTGGTGCCAAGTTGGATGAAAGTGGGTCTGTATGTCACAAAAATATATTAATTTCGTGGCCATTACTCTCTCCGTGTGGCTGGAATATTTACATAAGGAGAGATAACTTAGACTTGATATAGTTCTGATATTTGACGAATAAGAGTACTTTAAAACACGCACCTTTAGCCTCTGTGTGGTTTTAATAAACGTGAGTGCGGCTGTATGCTATATGTGGTTGTTTCTTGCACTGCAATAGACGCATCTCATCGAGCCTATGGGTGGCAAGCGGAAGAGGTGAAGAGCTGGGTGAGGGGGAGGGAAGAGAGTCGTACAGAGATGGAGAGAGAGTGTGAGTGAGGCAGGGAGGGAGGGAGAGATATGAAGAGTGCAGGGTGCGCTCCATCCACAGCCTCTCACTCTATCGGACTGTCATCCTTGGAGCAGCTGCCTGAATCTCCACCAGCCTTCTGCCGCGGTCCGCTTCAGGTTTCATCAGGTTTTAGAGTTGACCGGTGTAGCATGGATACGATTTAGGCTTAATACAAGACACCACCGAACAGTCAACAGTTTCATTTAAAGAACCCTCCTAAAGCGCACCCGGCCGAAGTCAGAATAATGATGGAGTATTGGAGGCAATGCGCGCTGTGGTTGATAAACTGCAAGGTGCTTCCAGCTAACCACCGGGTTACGTGGGACTCTGCTCAGGTATTTGACTTGGCTCAAACCCTCCGGGATGGAGTCCTCCTGTGCCATCTGCTCAACAACCTGAAACCCCAGACCATCAACCTGAAGGAGATCAACCTCCGACCGCAGATGTCACAGGTAAGAAGCGGACCGCAGACACCCCTGATGTCTGTTCCTCCCTCCGCCGCCAAACTTGGCCCCGATGGAGAGGGCGCAGTCGGACTCCGTTAGAACCGGGTAGCTTTAAAGTTTCACTGCTTTTCGGCAAAAAAAAGGCATTCCTGCTAGAACACCACTGAACCTGAACTCGATTACAAAGCCTCTGTGCGTAATTCGGCACGATGTTGTACACAAATAAAGAAACGTTTCAAAATAATGTTGAACTTTTTAAGAAAATCATGGTCGCCACGATCTGCCGTCCCCGCCGTGCACTTTGGTGGCGGAAAACGGGACAAAAACGACGGTGTCAAAACACATTTGTTACCATGTCGTTCGTTGCGGTCCTCGCTCGTGTGCGAAATATATGCCGAAAAATAAAATGCGCTTCTTTCCATTACGGAGAGCTCATATTTGTTGTGTTAGCGAGTACGTTTGACAGATGGGGGAAAAAAATCGCTAAACTGCAGAAAAAATGGACGGAATTTGGTAGCCTTTATTTTGGGCCAACTTTGAGCTGTTAGAAGTTGTAGCGTGAGCGAAAACGACCACAAGCTGACATTCTTACATTCTGTTACATCAATTAGTCTAAGTTTGGCTCCGAGTGGTGACTGCGAGAGACGAGACAGGTCAAAAATAAACAAGGGCTCTTCATCGGCCCTGTGTGGATGATGCTGATACACAGAGCGGAAAGGTTGAGTCCTTAGGTTTTATTGTGGAGTATCATAATTAGAGAAAGTGATTGTTTTTAAAAGATTAGCCACAATGATAGATAAGAGTGCAGTCCCTTTTGATTGTTGTTATTATTACTGAGAAATAAAGCAAAAAATAGCATGTTTGGCCTGCCTAAGAAAGAGTAAGAGTTAACAAAGGCAACCATAACATCTCCTTTGTCTATATTAGATAGATAGATAGATAGATAGATAGATAGATAGATAGATAGATAGATAGATAGATAGATAGATAGATAGATGTGGCCATGTGGCTCCTCTTTTATTTTGATACCATCTGCTTCAATGACAGGACAGCTTGAACCAGGACCAGATTAATATTCTCCTTCATAACAGTGAATCTGGGTGTCTGGCTTGGTGACAGCACACAGCGACAAAGCCACTCACCTACTGAGTCTGCAGGCCTGTTGTAGGAGTATTAGACTGCCTGAATAACACACACGCACACACACCAGTGTGTGTTACCTGTAATCGATGCCCTAATGCTCTCATCCACTGCGAAACAGGTGATTAAGGTATAATATCAGCACGGTGATCTACTGCATGTCTGATGGAGAGAGGGGGGATTAGGCTTGTTTCCTGGAAAACAAAAAACAGTCAATATGATATGCAGTTACCGCTCGTTCACAATTCAATTGAGGATCCGCTGTTTGAGCTGAGCATACAGGTCAAGTGGAACATTTAAGAAAGCATAAGATTTTAATGTTATCAGGGGCAATGGAAATAAACCATCTTGAGGATCTGCTTACACAGTGATTTCAATCTCAACCCGATCGCGACTGTAAGAGATGCCGGTTAGTTCGTTTGCTGGCAGATGTTATGTTAGAATCAATGTCACTGCTAACAGAAAGTTATCAATAGTTGAGTGTTTTCTGTGGCATAGTGACAGGCTGTGTGTAGAAAGGTTATGAACTGCACTTATGCACTCATTGCCTAGCCTGGCCTAGACTCGGTTATTTATAGACAGACTGTGTTTTATGCATGGTTGGATGGCTTACACACACCAAGCCAGTGATGAAGCTACACTCAAAGACAGATTAGCAGTAGTAGTACGCTCGAGTACAATCCCATGCATTTACCAAGTCCATTTGCTGCTGTTGCAGCTATGCTTTGCAACTGTATTTCCCAATTTCCAATTAAATAGCGTGAAATATTTTTCTCGGTTAAGTTTGAGGGTTTTTTTTTTAGGTTGATGTAATTTCTTCATAACTGCTAATGCAACCCACACAGTCTGCCTTTTGCTTGTTGCAATATACACTGGGATGTGAACTGCATTACTGCTATTGGCTGCTAGGATTTTCAAAGAGTAAAACCTACCAGACAGTAACAGCAGTTATACACCTTTATGACCTCTTTATAGGTTCAGCTACTGTTAGGTTTGTTTCTGCTTCCAAGGTATTACTCTGAATATTGAGTTCTTGTTCTCAGGCTGGCATGTCAGTAAAATCATGACTCACAGCTTTCTCTTTCAAACACATTTGCACCACATGAGGCTGGATATCAACTCCCCCAACTCCTCCTACATGCACATAATTATATATATTTTTAAAAAATGGGCGTCAGAACCCCCCCTACAACTTTCCTCCCCCTGTCTCCCTTAAGTTAAATTTATATAACTGAGGGTGGAGTTGCTTCCCTTTTTCTCCCTGCATAATTCATGAGGACCGTGGCAGCTACTTTATCATTGGCCAATAATAACACATGGGACGCCACTGTGGCCTCACCCATGGGACCTGCGAGATGGAAAGACAAAGGCAGTGGTAGGATGGGGCTACAAAGGGTCTGTCTGGCCTCCATAGAGGCATCTCAGAGCACATAATGGGACCTGCAGGGCTGGCTTGCCGTGTTGAGGTTGGCTGCTTTAATTAATGTACGATGCTTCAGGATCTCTGGAGAGATCGCATGTGTGATGTTGCAGTCGGAAAGGGCTGCTTCTCATTCTGCATTAATTGTGTTTAGGTAATTTGTAAGGGTTATATAGTGAGTCATTTCTGTTAGGAAATGGATCATATAAGGGCATCAAAGACCCTAGAAGTCACTTGGATGCTGGATTAAAAAGCTGTGAAATTATCAGATGAAGTACCTGGTGTCTGCCTATTTACTAATAAAATGAATTGCTGTGTATTGTAGCCATGTTTCTGGTGAAAGATGCTGTTTTGAAGTCTTGAGTTTAGCCTTTTTTCCCATTGCGTTCTTGCTTTTCAGAGCCAGGAATGACCATATTTGGCTACAAAGTTGGAGTGCTAAGTTATCGCTAAGACTAGGTTGGTTGGCAAGGTGGATCCACAGACTGCAGGGAACACAGGCACATATACATGCTAACTAGTGCTAATATATAAATAAACTTGGAGTATAGACCTCTTAGATGGTCTGTTATTACCACTGACTGGAAGCAAGCAATATCATAAATAGCAGGTAATATCATAAAAATGTCTGAAAAGGTACCAACACCACAAACACGATGGAGACGTCTAGATCAGTGACTTAAAGTAGCTAAAACCTTGGAGACAGCTCGTGGTTGTCTTAGCAGCCACTTGTCTCTTGTGTTGTGCTTTAATACAATGTAAATAAGCGAGTTATTGTAAAAATATACCTCGGCTAGAGTTGTCAGTAAAGGGAAGTTGACCAAAGATACAGTAAACATGCTTATTTCTTAAGTAAAGTTGGGCAATGGAAGAGTCTCTCAGGACTGACTTACTTTTAGACCCAGTTTTATGTGGCCTTCTAGGAAACTGCAGTTTATGTTTTGGCATTTCAGTGTTGGCATCAGTTTTCAAACTGAGAAGTTGCTCCTTGGTGAAAGGCGGAAAAAAAAAGATGTCAAAGATGCAAAAACAATGCAAATACTGGATTAGAGATCAGATTGGAGATTAGAAATCCCATTTTTCCTCTGTTTGTACGTGTGGAATTGTGCCGCTTGCTCAAAGTTCCCATTAAGGACCTAATGTCAGTACAAAGTGACATTTTCGCCCATTTTGATCAGAGCTTTTACATTTCAGGGACGACTAGAATTATAGTCTAGACACAGCCCAGCCACAGCCAGTGTGGCATTTTGCTTTTCTACCAGAGAAGGACCACATAATCAGTGGTTGTTTTTTGACTCAGTGGAATTCAGGGTTCAGCTTTAAGAGGAACTATGGATTGCTTGTCATGGTGCAACCAGCAGACCACGAGGTTACACACACCACATGCACGTTTTCCATGCGTCTGTGTCTTGAGAAGTTTTGTTCTGTGAAGTGCTGAATGCTTTAAAAGACTTCAAATGTCCCCCCCAAAGCCTTCTTGTGTGGGTTTGGCTGCATTCGTCTGTGTGTGTGTCTGTGCTCAGATCACAACAGTGAAAGAATAGGGTGAAGGACTGTCAGTGGCTGACTGTGACTTTGCACTGCATGAAACTGTTGATTTAAAAGCATATAATTATATCATTTGATTGAAGTTGAAATCTGCCCTTGTGCCCCCCCCCAATTTGTCTCGCCTACTGTTGCGTTCCATGACACAGGATTTTAAACTGCAGCTTCAGAGCGAGAACACTGTCACAAAGCAGCCAGCTGCTAAAAGTTTGTCACTCAGACCAGCCATGAGCCTCAACGTGCACAGGAAATCAGGAAATGGAATAGAGGAAGGAAGTGAAACTAAACATGCCCCTGTTCAAGCTCAGACCAAAGCACACAATTAAGAGAAAAGCCACTTCTCTCTTCTCATTGTACAAAAAAAAAAAAAAAAAAAAAGAATTAAAAAAAGGATTTGATCTTTATAGAACTGTCTTCAAAGATTTCAGGGCCCATTCTTCATTTTTGGAAAGTGAAAGTGAGAGAATGACGACGTATGAATGCCAGTCTGGTCTAATTTTAACACGCATCAAACAGCAGAGAGGGTTTTCAGAGAGCAGCACAGCTGAACAACACTCAGAAAAAAACAACACAATATGATTTTTAATATTGAAGAGGTTCTGTGAAGGCCCGATTAACACGTGTGATCCATTAAACTTTAACTTTTAAAAACTTTAACATAAATTAATAATCATTTTCCATGATATATTTTAACTGGCGGGCCGTTTCACCTGACCTGGATATGACTCTTTAAAGGCAGCTGTATAACATTTGTACACATGGTACACTTAGAGAACGCTATTATACATTGTACATGGTACATATGTATGTTTTATCTGACTCAGACCAAAGTTCTGTGATGCAAAGCACAGAAGCCAGTTTCACACAGTGAGCTCTCTGTGCAGCAGGCTTCAAAGGCGCCGAGGCTCGCTCTTCACTTGCAGAGAGACAAAAGTTAGATACAGAGATTTGAGTGGGAGAATGAGAAAGCCAGAGAGAGGATGTCTTAATTTTCTTTTTCGGTGCCTGTGCAGTGAGGCAAGTCATATAAGCTTAGCAAATGGGAGCTGCATCTACATAACAGATTGTGATCCTGTTTAAAGGCATGTAAGAAGACGCCTCAAATGTCAGCATCTAAATTTGCATTTGCAGAAATCTTTCAAGTAGTAAAGTTCAGGGTTCAGGGTGCGGTATCAGAGAGCAGTTACAATGTATTTGTAGAGGTACAACAACTGAAATATAAGGTACTTGATTCTAAAAAGAAACATAAATAAATAGATAAAGCATAGTATCGCAATATTTTGTGTGGTGATTTTGTAATGATACATTCACACCAAATATTAATATTTCATTAAATAAATTAAAATGTTCTGGGAATACAATGAACAAGTGGGCGCATCTCAGGCAGCACCATCCTGAGATAATGTTAGCCTAGCACGCTTACATTAAATCGGCTCAACCAATAAAAAACATCCAACTCTGGACACACGTAACAGCTTAACAAAGCTACCTTCCTAATTCAGAGTGGCTCAGTCACATGAGTGAAAGTAGGACAGCAGCCTCCTTGCATCTACCAAGAATAATCAACGGCTGTCCGGTGATTGTATCAAATTTTTTCACATTCTGCGACCGATTGCGACTTGTGGGGACTAAATGATTGCCCAAAGCTCAAAGGTGTTGCGCACTCAGGACCACTTTTGATTGCAAGATGATTGCACAGGTTGCCTGACAGGAGGCAACCCCTCTGCAAACAGTTGCAGTCTGACTGGGACTGACTGCAATCACTCTGAGAGATTGTCGACGGTTTGCAAATAATTGCTGTCTAATTTATAAATGCAGACAGATTGCCAACATGTTGTAGTCAGTCTGAATGACTCGACAACCCGCTGCCAGCTGGTTGTATTCTGGTTATATTCCTATAAAACAGGAAGGTTGCTGAGCACAAATGTATTAGTTAAATGTGAATTTCTGTCAATGTAAGCAGCAGCGGATATGTGATTTTTGATGATTTATCACAATTAATTACTGTATTATCAGAAAATTGCCAACCTGACTCCATTCAATCACAGACTGATCTCAGACTGACTGCCTTATGGCAACAATGATGGCAGTTTTTAGTGACAGTGTTGCTTGACAATCTCATTTTGCTGAAAAAAAAAAAAAACTGACGTGAGACAACTTTATCCTGTTGGATAAAACATATACTGACAACTTTGAGGACATAATTTGCAGTTGAAATAAAGGTGATAAATCACAATATATGTTACTGCAATACTGTGTTGTGGTAATATCGTACCGTGGGGTGTCTGGTGAGTCCCACCAGACACCCCACCCCAAGTTAATGGCTGCTGGAAAGAACTGCTAATGTAATGTTTTTGTGGAAGTCAGAATCTGCCATTGAGTCTTAATGCGGTCTGCTATGCAGCTTTTTTAGCAGAATGAGGTTTGTAGAGCTTTATGCGTACAATCAGAAATTCAGAATTTCATATCTAAGTGGATTTAATCTTCGTAGCTACTTTCCAGTTTAGTCTCTCAGATATCATATCTGCACTGGAGCATACTTTTGCTGCTTTTCCACTTCTTCCGTTGTCTGTTGCCATTTGTAGAAATTAAAGGTGAAAAAAGAATCAGCGACCGTCCTCAATACTTAATATTCTCACCCTTATTGTATGCGCACTCACACCTGTCGGTACGCATCGTATGCAAATTTTGCACACACCGCCAAGTGCATGCTATTAGTATGCAGTATGCAAGTGTTCAGAGACAGCTCGCGAGTCCCATGATGACTGCATCGGAGTTGCTGGAGCTTGGCTGCCCTCGTTGATTCGGTTTGAAGAAAAGATTGCACCTGTCAGAGTGTAAACACCACATTACTGCAGCCATGCATGCCACATTGGTGCAAGGCTCCACGGCTTCCCGTTTACAATTCCACCGCAGTCGCGCTGGTTTGTTCCACCGTGTCATCCTGATGCCGTGCGTGTGCATGTGCGGCTTTATGTACAGTGACATGGACGCGGACATTTGCAAAGACGCCATTACGTTGCATCTCACTTGCGAATGTGCACAGAGCGAACTGACCTTTCTTCCTGTCACCAAGGTAACAAGCCCGAACCACAGCCAACCGGTAAAGGCTACACCCCAGTGCACATTAAACTATAGGTAATGTATATGCTGATTTTATTAGGAGCTATTCAGTGGTGGAGAATGTACTCGCAATCAATATTTATAATGTTACTCAGTCCTGGTGCTTCGGATTCAGTTAATCACTGTTGAGTGCTCTGAAAGCTTTAAGAAAGTCAATACTGGCTGTTGTCTTTACCGGCAAACAATTATTATCACGACTGGCATTTAGTTTTCAGGGAGACCCTCAGCCTACAGTATAATTATTAACATTTAAAGAGGTACATTAGCAAGTAATAACTACAGTTTTAGCTTTTATTTAAGCTCGGAAATGTCAGGATGCTATCTGGAAGGCAGTCAGGAGTTGCAGATGTACACATAGATGATACCATATGACCACCAACCACGCTCATAAGCTTTTACTGGCAGGTTTACTGTTGCAGAAGCCTGGAGCCAGGAGAGATGGAGCTGCATACGTCTTTTGTGCACACGAGAGAGATACATTTTTGTACAAGCGTATGGACCCAGAATAGAAAAGCCTTCTGCAGTTCAGGAGATTATTGTCTTTTCCTGCAGGGACAGTAATGTGTAAGGTGCCCTGTGCTGACAGTGCGGAGGTGATGGATGACTGTTGTCTATCGGAAATGGGAATGTCCGCATTTGTGTAATGGAGACGGAGAGGGAAAGAGTCCCCGAAATAGATTAGGGATAGTTGTGACTCAATGCATGCACAACACGTCACAAGCAGGTGATGAGGACGAGGGACAGTGTCAGTTAAAGGCCTGTGTATGTGCGTATAGAATTTTACACCTTTCTTTGCCAGAAATAAACCTTTGTGAAAACAGGAAATGGATAAACCTTCAGTTTATCCTTCTAAATGTATCTTTTTTTACAGTGTAAACCCAAAAATATCCCCTGCACAAACCCATATCAGTCAGACCCCCCTCGCCTGAATGGGCACCGACACACACAGGTCAGACAGCCATTGACCCGGCTCTGTCAAGTAACACAGCAGAGTTATTCACATTTTGTTTTTATTCACACAGTCTACCAAGAGGTATAAAATAAAGGAGAGGAGGAAAGAGGAGGAGAAAGAGGAGGAGAAGGAGGAGGGATGCTGTCGGCTCACCATTCACGCTTCAGTGTTTGCTCATTCAGTGTGTACATTTTATTTAGTGCTCGACACAGTTTATATGACATTCAACTCTCCACACCCCTGACTCCTTTTAATCCTATTGAGCTGGTCACAGTTGAGTTGAAACTACTTGACCTGCGTTGCCGCAGCCAAGAGGGTTCATATCTCGCACAGTAACACTAATTCACTTCCCTTATCTTCAGGGGGGATGGGGTAAGCTTTGTGTACATGTGGGGGTCATCCGGGTTAAAACCAGGATTTAATGGAAAATGGCTTCCGACTCGGAAGCCAACGTATCGGTGTTGTGGGGGAGGCAACGGGGGTTTTCCCCCTTTCGCCTCTTTGTTGCTACATGAAAGAACAGCGAGGCATGGGGAGCTGTGCTGTATGCCTGTGCCTGGTTCTTTTGCGCGGATGGGGAAATCAAAGCTCTTCAAAATGTCAGAAGTGTCACGAGGAAGGTTTTCTGTCATCTTCACTTCTTCCTGTGATTTCTCACTTTAAGTGTCAGGAGAGCTGATCGTGCAGTTTAGGGCGTTATTCACCTTCATGTATGTAAATGTGGTCGGGTGACGCTGCGAACGCGTGCGTTTCAAAACTCCGCTTGAGCAACATGACGACGTTTGAATTACTGATCCTTGTGTGGCGTGTTAGAAGACATGGAGTACGTAGTCTGCGTTTATAAGATTATTTGGATGCAGGTTGCCTCCTATCAGGTGACCTTGCAGTCAAAGTGGTCGCCTAGAGGAGAGGTTGCTGCAACTGCTTGCAAGCAGTTGCTGAAATATGAAAAAAAACAAAACTCAGCGCTAATACCAAGGTGGTTGTGGTCCTATTTTTACTCTAGTATGGCTGAGGTTTGAGCCAGTGACTCTGTGTATTATATGTACTCAGAGTGAAACAAATGACAGAAAATGAATAATTTTTATTTTGGCACTTTAGAAAGTTTACACGGCGACCTGTTTTTATCAGCGTTGTTGTTTACACACTGAGCACACATGGGTTGAGATTATCAGGAAGTGTTTCTGATTATCTGGCAGATTAAAAACTAGCATTGATGTTCCTTTTTGCTCTACTTTGCTCTACCACCCCCTGAAGGAAATATCTGGCTCTTTAGCTGTTTACCAGACAGGTACCTAATTTGTCTGTCTGTTTTTTTTTTTTGCTGCTATGAAGGTTACACATACTGCAGAACATTTGCATTGAAAATAACTGCCTGCTGCATCTGCGATCAGAGCAATGAACCAAAACAATCAGCTGAAAGACGGTAAAACTAAAAAAGGTATCCACACAGGAAGCGATTCACAATGAAGTGGTGATTAGAGCCCATAGAAAGCCAATGATTGACTGGCTAAATAAAGTGGCAACACAAAGTGGGCTGGTTTCTCAACTTTGACGCAAGCGAATGAAACGACTACCAATGAGAGTGAAGGATACCATTGATTAGATATAACAGGGTGGTAAATACATTAGAGGGTTACCTAGGCAATGGGAACCTGGGACATCTGCTAGCGACTGACCATCAGTGATAAAATAATCAACAGTGAGTGAATCTCTTCCTGTGTGGATGCCACTTTAGGTGGTGATTTTCTCTGTTTTTGCCATCATGAATGACCCTTTTCAAATGATACACTTCTCCATTTTTAATTCAAAATAAGCATTTAGCTTTAGTCATTCAGCTGGGAAAAAAAACTGCACATTCTCATTTTCTCTCTCTCTCTGATACTATATTGCTTGCCCCCGACAATTATTCCACACACTGAATGGAAGAATTAGCCGGAGCACCGCGTAGAGCTCCTGGACACACAGATGACTTTCACCCAAAGCTCGAAAGGGAGTGGGCCGAGTCACATATTGGAAAGCTGTAGTTAAAGAGGTGATAAAGAGGTTGTCATTAACTAGCAGGGAATATTCAGTGTCACGAGTGAATGGAAGAATAATGGGGACTGAAAGACTGCCCTGAATTTCAGTGTTTTTCACTCATGTGTAAACCAAAAGCTGTGGGGTTTTAGCACACCTTACAAAAAAAGGGGTCACCACTCTATACTGGAAAGAACAGCTGCTAAATACGTTGTTATACTGATAAAATTGCGTTAGGATAAGTAAGATAATGAGCCCCTGGCTAGGCTGCCTTTTGTAATCATCCCAAGCACAGGCGGAGAGAGAAAGCAGTGTTTTTGACAGTGTCAGCAAACCTTTGCCAACCTCCCACCTCCCATTTCCTGGTTACACAGCTGACAAAAGCTCCTACATGACATGGATGTGACCTGATCGCTTGGATAGTGATATCTCACCCACCGGTTATAACTTAAGAGTCTTGGCAACAGAGCTCTGCAGACCAGCCCTGCACGCATGATGTAATTCACACCGGATACAATGTCCGAGTGATGGAAAGTGGCAAGAGAGTTAAATGTGATACACCTAATATATAAATCTCCTCTACATTTCATTGTTTCCTCTTTGCTTTCCCATTTTGCTGTGAGCAAGCAGACGACAGGTGGGGCGCTTTGAGCCGAGAATTTAGATTCTTTGCACAAAGGCTTTGGGTCCCTCTGCAAAAGATGCTTTGCAATTAATTGATGATAAACAAGGTTTATGCGGGGCGATGGCCAAACGTCTGGCTGTATTTCATTGCGTGCGTCTATGAGAGAATGAGACCAGGATTTCATTAAGCACCACAATGCACACAGGGGCCATAAAAGGCTCCAGCTTGTTGCTATGGAGCTTAGACTTGTATCAAGGAATACATAAGCAGAAACTGGATATTACTGTGGATACAGGGGCATATCAAAAACACTACACTGATACACTACACTGATATAGGATTTCTCCTCTTTGACTTCCATTCCACATGGTTGGTCTCAGAAATGAACTGCATTTGTAACATTTGAAGCCCTCCATCAGTCTTGTACTGTGCATTTTCATTCAAACTGAATCAGTGTGTGTATGGAGTTTCCTGCTGAGATGTCACTTAATCTGTCCTTAATTCCTTATTCTCCACAATGAAGCCGTTTGCTGGTTTCACTGAAGTGCAGAAACAGGTGCCTGAACATCGCCAGATGCCTTTGCCTCAGATGTGTTACAGTTTCAGTGAGAATATTTTTGAATAGAAGACTTTTAAATAAAGCTCAGCATTCGTTTTTTTTAAGCCACCGCTCATCATAAATACATGAGAAAAACATGCATGCTCGATAAGGATCACTGCAGGGGACGCTTTGTCACAACCGCATGTCATACAGTTTGACTTGCGACAGAGTATTACTTGCATGTGTGACTTCAGTCATTCTCTGTTTAAAAAATCTGTTACTGAGCTGCATGTCAGAGATATAAAACCTCAGAGTTACTGTAAAGTATAACAGTCTTAACTTTTAAAGCAGTTTATCAAGAAAATGTAACTGAAAAAGGTTCACTTAGGCGTAAGCTGACATAAAAAGATACATTTTCAGTTCATTTTTAGCTGAATTTTATATAGAGAGCTCCAGTAAACAACTACAGCCCTCTCACTGCTTTTTATATTGTAAGACCCAACAAGAAATGAGAACCCTAGCAATCAGACGATCACCTCTGAGCAAGCACTTGGAGACAGTGGGGAGGAAGAACTCCCTTTTGACAGGAAGAGGCCTCCAGCAGGACCAGACTCAGGGTTGGGGAGTGAGAGTCATTGTAAAGGAAGTCCACATTCTCAGTGGGATGTTTACTTAAACATCTTCTGTAAGGTCTCAGCTGCCAGCTGCAAGCTAATACTAATGTTAGCTTGCGTGCGGGCTAACCACAGATCCTTTAAATTGGAATATTCTGAAGCGCTCAGTCTTTCTGATTTCATGGGGTGAGTTGAGATTTGCAATTCTTTTCTCACATAGCGGTTAACAACTGTATAGCTTTCTAACTGGAAGGAACCAAATTAAGACAAACTAACAAAAATCTACCATTTAGATAATGCAGATATTATGCAAATCCCTACTGAGCCACCAGAAGTGCTCTGAGATTGCACTGGGGTCTACAGCAGAGCCTCTGCCACTGGGATCTACAGAACTTCCATGGGGTGATGTGCTGGTCTGTAGCGTTTAAGTTGGTTGGCCTGTCATACTAACATCAGCGTGAATGCCTTGACTCAAGGATTCCCAGCAGAAGGTCACATTGTAAGACAGCTGATGTTATTCATTTCACCTGTCAGTGGTCTTAATGTTGTGGCTGATCCGTTTATGTCAGGCTTCCTCCTAATGGCAAATTCTAATTATTTTAAATTTTCTCTCTGAATTCACTCACTCATTGGTCTGGACATAGATTGCAGAATACATATGTACACACACACACACACACACACTCACACACACACACACACACTAGGCCCTTCGATTCCTGTGCCCCAGAGAGTCACTAATGCAGAACAAAAGCTGCCAGTGGAACGGTTAGCGGTTGCCTCATCCTGCTCCACTCTTGTTAATACAATTCCCTCTTTGCTGTCTTCAGCTCAGCGCTGTAGAGAAGCTGTCTTTCATACAGCATGTCCTCTGTGAAGCTGCTTCCCTTAGATAATATAGTGAGGTCCTTTGGGACTCTCCAGAGACTCCAGGCAGACAAGATGTGCTTGTCTGATAAAAGAAAGTGATGTGTACAAGTGTAAACATTCAATATTATTCACTCAATGCTTGGTTGCTGTTCTACTCTTATCTGGAGCTCACTGGCTGGGGGCTTTTCTCTCTCTTGTGAAGCCATCTGTAAAGCCTAATTCAATTGCAGTGGAAAGGCATTTTATATTTGATGCATGGACATGCGCTGCACAGACAAATCTGATTCTGCTTCCTACCATGCGAGCGAAGGTGTGTCATGCGTAACAGAATAAATCTGGCTGCTTTTCTTCCTTTCCTGCGCTCCCAGTTTTCCGAGATGACACTGACTGAATTAGTTTCTCAAAAGTTGCCATACATGATTACAGTCAGGCTTGTAGGTATGGACTCATATATGTGCTCTATTTAACAAACAGGAAGTAGCCAATGAAATCTGTTTCCTGTGGACTTGTTTACCCAAGAAGAAGAAAAACGAAGACAATGACGAATCTTTTGAGATGCACAAATCTAAAAAAGGACCAATGGAAAGATCGTTCTCTTTCCTGTAATCCTTCCATGCCACTAAACCTGGCTGTCACCTAAAGTAACTGAGCCTTTTTTCCTCTAATTCAGATACTTTTGAGATTTTTCAGACTTTTTACAAAGCTGAAAGGCACTGAAGTCAGTGCATCTTGCTTCTCTAGCTGCTGATATGATGCACAGTTTGCATCATTTAGTCTCCGTCAGTACGTACACCAGTACGGTGCTTTTAATGTCTGCATTCATTGTAAATCCTGATCCCTAGTCCTGGTTTGATCATAACACCTCACTGCTCAAATGCACAAGCCACACAGCCATTCTCGTGCAACCCTACATTGGCTATGATATTGTGTTGTCTTGTACCTGACGCGTCAGTATCGATTTACCGATAGCGCCATTGTGTGATTGTCATTTTGTCACACTACACATCTAATAATGCTTGGACGAAGGTTGAAAAACGTTCCCAGCATTTTGGTGGCCGGTGATGCGGCCACAATCATTACAAAATCAGATCAATCTTTCGGAAGTGTCTCTTACATCAGCATCCCTTTTTTGTGCTTCATCCTGTATTAACTACATTAAGGCTAAGTCACAGATGCTGCAGGGTGGTTAAGCGCTGTGCGTTGACATCGTCGCCGATGCTCTCTATCCGCAGTTCTGCAAAAAGTGTGTTAAACATCTCTAACTTAATTATTTAGATCTACCCCCCCACCCGCAGCATCCAGTGGTTCCATCTAATACGGATAAACAGTTTTTGGATTGAACTCCATTAAGATCATTAGCAAAAGTTTTACGCTGCAGATGAAGCAAAAACACTTGCACCCTCAGTAAATGACCTTGTTTATTAGTAGAGTTACTTATTGATCGTTTGATTCAATTTTCATGTCTCAGCGTGCACCCTCAGCTCTAATTAAGCTCACAGGGTATAAGACTTAGCTGAGGAAGAGTTTCTTGGCCCTTTCTTTTCATCTTCATTAGAGTACGTGCATTGTGCTGTTTGCCCGCTAATAACCTTGTCGTCACCAGAAAAATGAATATAGTGGCAGATTTTGAAATGAGGTAAAGTGTCCCACCTTTTCACAAAGGTCATTGAGGGATAAAAGAAGAAGAAATTTGCTTTCTAACAAGTGGCTCATGTTGTGAAAGGGTTTGTTTTTAATAGGGGCTGTAAACCTGCAGCTCCAGAGGCTTTTTTCTTTTGCCCATCTCCAGTGGCTCCCCGTGGCTTTGACAAAAAACTGGATGACTGAGTTATTGTTAATGAAGGTAATATTAACATTTTGCCTTAACTATATGCATGAATACGTCAGTGCTGAGAAGTGGCTCCATAGTGTTGCTGTTTACACATTCACCCAACAAGCAAAAAATCCCTGGTTTGTTCCTGGAAGAAGACACAAGTCCCTTTTGTGTCTCCCTTTTTTTTTGTTTTGCACCACATGCCCTTCCTTGTTACATCAGGAAGGGTATGTGGTGCAAAATAATATGCCAAATCAAACATGCTGTGGCTACTCTTTGAAAGCAGCTTTAGAGTAGTAGAGTGTGATCAGGCCAAAATGAGGTATTTGCTGATCCGTCATGATGAGCATTTATAACAGTCGATAAACGAAGAGTAAACAAGAGATGGAAGAAACACCCTTCAAGCTTCTTGCTAGTGTTGATGTTGCATAGTTTGTCCAACAGAGGGCACTCTGCAACCTCTTTGTTGGCAACACACGTGTTTGGAACGTCAGAAGCACAACAACTAGCTGAGCCCGGCAGAGCAAAAACAAGTAAATAAATAACAATTTGCCATTAGCTAGTAGAGCCTGACTGATACAGGATTTTAAAAAAACAATACCAATATTGATATCTGATATTTCGATACAGCAGCCAATATTTTTTTTCCTTTCAAACACACGAAACATAAATAGAGTTCCCTAATATTTGTTATGTGTGGTTATTTATTTACTTATTTACACTGCCTGACTCTACTTGAATCAGCTGCTTGTTGTGTTTGTGTGTTACCGACAGGGAAATTGCCCTCTGGTGGACAAACTATGCATCAGCAACATTGATAGCATGGTTGTTTTTCCTTAACTTTTTACGTTTCATTTTTTGGCCATTATAAATGTCAATACCGATATATTGGCAAATAGCTAATAGTGGCTGGTAATATTAGCCCACCAGTAAATGTTGTCAGGCTCTAAGAGCTAGTGCCTATACCAGTGTTTTTTCTGTTTATTTGATTTTTTGTGTTTCAATCACTTCCATGGCCACAGCTGTATAAAATCAGACACCTAGGCATTCAGACACCTTCTCATCCAACATCAGTGTCTGACCTCACAAATGCGCTTCTGGAAGAATGG
>JAVDPK010000741.1:502391-530855 GCA_034780415.1 Cichlasoma orientale
CCCCCCCCCCCCCCCCCCCAAATCAAATTTTGCTTAGGGCCCTTTCAAGGCTTGGGCCGGCTCTGTGTTGGATTAATCGTCAGCTGTCAGACAGATTTCATGCTGGAATATAAGATCTTGAGCACCAAACACCCCTCAGTCTTTAGCCATAATTAGTTCATTAGTGATTGATAGCACTTAAAAATCTGCATCTTATTTTAGTAATTTTTTTCCTGTGAGTAAGGAAAATTCCTGCTTGTAATCCAGTCATCAGTTTGTGAGGGATCAGAGTTGTTGCATTATATATGACACTGTCCATGAACAACCTTCAAAGCCGAGAGACACTAATTTTGTTTCTTTTAGCTTAGCTGGGCATCTTAAGATGGTTAGCAATCCATCCATAGACTTTAATGTATCGATAAAATAGAAATAAATATGCTTAACAGCGAGCATGTGTCTCTGGAGCTTGAAAAAGGGCGACTGGAGTTCTTTAAGTTTCTTGAAGATGTTTCACCTCTCATCCGAAAGGCTTCTTATGCTCTCAAACCAAAAGGTGGCGAGACCCAGGTATTTAAACCCCAGTGGGCGTAGTCCCCCGGAGGTGGTTGTGACCCACTATTGTTCATGTGCATAATCACATGTGTCAAATTGTGAAAGGAGGCATGGGTTATTACAATCAGTGGTTTTGGGTGAAACCAATTTGGGACTTTGCCCCATTCTAACAAGTGGCTTACTGAGGTCACCTGAACAAAGGTGTGAATGGGGGGGTTGAGGTGCCTGTGGAGGGAGCTCAGGACAGCATAGAAGGGGAAAGTTGGTGACGTAATCAACCTCCTCTGTTCAACGATGGTTGTTCACAGTGGACATAGGTGGCTTCTTTTACTCCTTTTTCAAACCATCTGTCTTCTCGGTCCAAAATGTGAACATTGACATCCTCAGAAGAGTTCCCTTTCTCCTTTAGAGGTGTTGAGGTGGCTCTTCTATGTTGTTCCATTTGTTTGTGAAGAGGCTGTTTGGTTTCTCTAATGTTGAGGTCCGAGCACTCTTCAGTGCACTGGACAGCATACACTACATTACTGATCTTGTGTTTGGGGCTTTTGTCCTTGGAATGGATCAGTTTCTGCCTTAGAGTGTGACTAGTTTTGAAGTACACTGGGATGTCATGCTTGGAGAAAAATCTCCTGAGATTCTCAGACAGGCCTGCCACATTCTTATTCTCCCTAGTTTGTGTCTGACCTTCTTTCCTGTGCATCGTTGCTGATTTGATGAAAGCCCAGGTGGGATAACCACATGTTTTATGGGCTTTCTTTACATGTGTATGTTCCTTTTGCTTCCCCTCTTCCTTAGAGGGAACGTTTTCTGCCCGGTGTTGCAGGGTCCTGATCATCCCAAGTTTGTGTTCCAGTGGGTGGTGGGAGTCAAAGAGTAGGTACTGGTCTGTGTGTGTGTGGGCTTCCAGTAAACTTCAGTGTTGAGGCTTCCATCTTCCTCAATAAGCACCACACAGTCCACCTATCCTCCTGGTGTCCTCCCTGGTGAACTTTATGTATTCATCCACTGAGTAGGTGAGTGAAGTAGGTGAGTGAAGGCTTCTACTTCTGGGGTTTTCTGAAGACCACCAGATGGCGATAGCTGTGGTTACAAAAAGACTTCCAGTCCTGTAGAAGTCTGTCTGAGTTTATGGGCTCAGTTGCTCATTTTGAGTCATACTGAATAAAAAAAATTAAATCTATTTTGTAAATCTTAGTCATGCTGTGTTTGGGGGGGGGATTCCCTGTGATCTGAACCCTCACGCTCATCAGCTAATGATCGCTTGCTTTCAGGCCCGCATCTTCTTGTCACACCCATTTTTTTTGCAACCAAGATAGCAGAAAGGCTCCTGTCAAGGCTTCAGAATAAGACTTGAGAAACCAATGGATGATGCCACGATAGCTAAATCCATCTTTTATACTGTCTATGTTTTTAATGCTGCAATGCTGGGCAATTCAACACGGGGGCCTGTGAGAACTGGCTCGCTTTTGTCAGTAACCACTATAGAAGCTGCAGTTTGTGATGCTTCTGCTTCTGCACCCGCTTCATTTTTAAGCCCCGGAGGCTGCCGCTTGATTTAAACATGGGAGTCTATGAGGTTTGACTCATTTCAGAAGCAGTCTCAAAGGGCCAGGAGAGGAACTGCAGTTTGTGACACTTCCTTGTGCAGCCTCAGACGCCGCCTCTTGGTTTAGGCTTGTTTTCATTTAAAAGAACCTCATCAGTGGGTGTAGAAATAATGGAAAGCAGTGTTAGTTGGATACGTAGAGTGGCTGTCTAAATGACGCAGGGAGTAAGAGACAGGGAAGTGGCCAACATGTGCCGCATTCCAATCAGCCGCACATCTGTATATCCAAACACACTAATTATGTATTATGGGCCTTAATGAGCCGTGGCACTGATTGTCAAACGCATTCTCCCTCTCTCTCTCTGTGACAATCAGCTTCTTTATATCTGGGTTGAATTTTATGCACCAGCTGCAACCGTTAACTGGATGTACTCAGAAATAAGCATACACCCACATCCGTGTGCGTATATAGACACAAACAACAATAATTAATCTCATGCCCCACAGCACAGTCAAAAAAACGAGCCTAAGTAACACATGTACTACACCCCCCCCCCCACACACACACACACACATACACCTACGCCCGATATGAACCAGAATATTGTGTTCACTTTCTCTGTTGTGCAGTTTTTTTTTTCCAGGTTAACAGTAAATGTTTAATGGGAAAAACAGCTGGACTGGAAGAACTTTTTGTTGTTTTTTTCTTGCTGAAAATACAAACAGGATATTTTTTTTTTGACTCACTGAAAGCTTCTTGCTTTCATTAAACTTTTATCAAGCGTGGCCTGCAAACAGAGCGGCAGTGGCATTAAAAGGTTCGAGAACACTTTGAGAGAAACAAAATGAGCGATTGATATGCACTGGATGAAAAAAGATGGGGAGGGAAGGCATTTCCAAACCTTTATAGTGTTTTTTGGTAGTGCTCTCATGTGGTTTAGCAGAACTTTTTTTTTTTTTTTTTTTCAAAACACAAATTGGAGCTTTAAGTTTCTTCGCAGCTGCAGCAACACACACAGAGCATCCTTGATTTCCACACCCTCAAACTCATCCTCTTAGACACAGTCTTTGTGCAGAGAAAAGCGCTTCCAAATACAGGCTGCTACGTCTGAGGACACTTCGACAGTGAGTCTTTGAAATAACTGCTAAAGGAGTGAGAGAAGAATGCCGCTGAAGACAATGCATTGCGAAGGTGCTTTCACACCTGCTTGTTTGGTGTGGTCAAATCAGCCCCTCAAGTGTTACAATTCTGGTTTGATCTTACGTAAGCTGTGGCCAGAAAATGGTAAAGGTAGAGTGTGCCAAACAGCTGATTATCTAGATATGATCAGCTGTGTGTGCTCCAGTGGATTACATAAGCGAGCTCTATTTTTAGCTGGCAATCGGTAATTTAGAAAGAAAGAAAATAAAAGGAGCCACAAAAAGGAGGAGTAAAAGCAGAGAGCAGAAAACTGGGACAGCGCGCCGGGCTGTGTGCGAAACCAATAAAACTGTTGACATGTTACACATTCAGAGTGCGTCGACCGGTTTTGTGATCCGCTCTCCGTCATGAGAGGAAGTGTGAGGATAATCAAAGGAGAGGCTATTGATAGATATCAGAAATAGGTTCTGAATGATCTCTAAGACACATATGTGGGTTACTATTGATCTCCCTGTAAATAGAGCAAACATGCTACTTGTGTTATGGAGCCTGTGTTTACAATCCAACCAGTGGCATCACTTTGTGATAATGATCCAATTGCAAGATGAAATATTAATGCACGAATATATAGCACTTGTGTGTACGTCCAAGCACACACGTAAAGATCCACCCACCCTGCCACCCACGCACATGCTGTGTGCTTGCCTTCCATTCTTGTGGGCAGACACATCCCTCATCCTGCTTTAATTGGCCTGGTGTGAATCACTTGATCCAGGAGTGCAGCCACAGACAGACAGGGCAGACTTATTAGCTTCCATCAAAGGGCCTGTGAGCCTTCATCATCTGCCGCTGCAGTACAGTACATGACTGCTGCTGCGCCTGTGACCTCTGGACACCAAATCTAACGCTTGATCTTATTTTTTTTTTTAAACTTTGACTTCTTAGATGCTGTTTTCACTCAGGATTGCGACGTTATTTGAAGTCTTGCATAACGCTCTGTGTTTGCTTTGCTGACTAAAGTTTTAGACTGAAATGATGCCATATATAAAATTCCCATTTCCTCTATGGACATTTTCTGGACATTTCTATAATTAGTGGTGTGACTGCAGATGGATGAATACTCGTGAGTCTTCCAAAAGTCTTGTACAGATGGTCAGTGTAGTTGTGTGTGACTCATGTAGCCAGTGAAGTCAAAAAGCACAGCGCTTCGCAATCCCGTCCCCTAAAATCGGCTGCCAGCTGCAGCTGGAAAGCCTCCAAAGCTCTGTTCAACACACAGTAGAGTCTCAGCATTTGGATATGTTGTACCTGCCAACACGGTCTCCTGATGTCAAGCCCTTCAGTCATTATTAGAGCGAAAGGGCGAGTGCTACATCAGCTTCATCTAATAACTGTATGAGGAATAATAGCTGGGAGGAAGAACTGTCTCTAACTCTTTATTATCTCATCCACATCTCTGTTTGGACAGCAATATGATCATGTATATCCATTAAAAAAAATTATCATAAAGAAGCAAGAACACTGCCTATCCCATCCCTCTTTCCTTGATAAAGGGCTAATTATTGTCTAGCCTCCAGGACTTGAGTCTACTTTTGGCTGATAATTCTAAAAGTTCTGTGTGTGCCCGAGTCTGTTTTGGGTTCTGATTTTACAGGTTGTTCTATCTGCATAAATCAAATAAAAGAGCATCTGACAAAAAAAAACAATATGTCAGCGTCTTAAGAGCAATGATCTTAAGAAGCAGCACAGCGCTTCACAGTCCCTTTTTATTTTTGCCCTGGATTTTGTCTGTCAAGCTGTCGTACCTTATTTGTGAAGGCTGTGCTGGCTTGCAGGTAAACTTGCAAACACTACTCAAGACTGTGGAAACCGCACGTAAGGCCCCGGTCGACCATTAGGTTCAAACCCAGATCCCTCTCGCTGTGAGGTGGCAGCGCCATCTACTTCGGCTACTGACGGTCTGATTTAAATGTGCACAACCGCGGTTGCGACCTCTCGCGATGTGCTGAGGAGCTGCATGTAGCCGTGTCACAAACGCACTGCGTCCTCCCGCTGTCGCTGCTTCCTTTGATCGTTAGTGTTCTTAATGCACCGCTGCCTGTGACGTGTCAGGATTTGACACAAATCAAAGTGTTTGATTGCATATCGTGCAAATGATCAGCAGCGTGACACTGGTATTAATAAAACAGCCGCAGTTCTACACACACTGTATGTCATAGCTGTGTATCAGCTGTGTCTCTCTCTCTCTCTCTGTCCTCTGTGTGCCACTGTTTTCGGGAGGGGGGGGGGAGGGAGTTGTGTGATCAGTATTGATCTTGGAGAGCTCCGGGGCAAATTTATCTGTGTTACATCTGTGATGTGTTAGAGCGAATGCAGGAATGAGTGTGCAGGCATGGCCCACAAAAAGGGGTTAACGGAGAGTAAACAGAGTTCCCTGTTGAGGTTTGACTCAGATAACGTAGCTGCATTCAACCAGCCGAGTTCGGTGGGGATAAGTCAAGCCACACACACATAGAGATGTTTAAGGGCACTGACAGCAGCTTGAAATGACCTGTTATACTAATAGCATCAGCTGATAATTAATCTCAGTACCAATAAGCGGTCATGTGACCCTGCTGTAATGAGTATTTTTTTTGTGTGTGTGTGCAACAGCAGCGTCGTAAACCCCTCTCTGAACCTTGTTCCTGTTTTATTGCATCTAAATATAATGCCTGTATTTTTGATGCGACCCAGTACAAAAATTGCCGCGTGAGCATGTTAATACACAGGATATAAACATGTTATTATTAGATATGCTTCTATTTGCCCCAGCGAAACGTTTCAGTGTCTCTTTGTTTCGTACATGCGACACAGGCAACACCGTGACTGTGTGTTAGAAGTGTTTGAAAATGCTGCCCTCGTGTGTCTATTTGCAGAAACGCCAGCTCAAGTTTACCTGAAATATGTTTTTAATATGTTTCAGGTTATGGACACACTATCTAAACTTTCCCACACAGTGATTGCACAACAAACCGGAATCAGGTATGTCAAAGTGTAAAGTTACAATACAAAAACGATGCAGTTATTTGTTATCTTAACAATGTGATATGTAATGTAATGCATTGCATTATCCTTCCTATGGAAGCACATGAGGAATTTTAATCCTAAGACACAGACTCTTTTTTCCTTCTCAGGCCCTTTCCAACAGAGGAGAGTGTTGAAGATGAGGACATCTACAACCACCTGGAGGACCTCATAGAGTATGTTTCCTCCCCCCGTCTCCATCCATGTCCATAAGAACCCTTTAAAATGGGCTTCTGATGCACATAGTTTATATTTTAGAAGCTTTAGAAGCTTGTGAGTCTTTGTATGTACATGTGTGTGTCATTATGGCAATATATATATATATGGCAAAATCTACTGTTGCGGTACCTCCCACAAAGGGATTTTTGAGCTCTTTCGCAGCTGTTTATGCCTCTTTAACGATGCGTGCAGACAGATTTTGTCAACACGGCATCGTAACAGGGCAAGATGCAGTCATAAAACATTTTATATGCGTGGCTACGGTCAACATGAGGTCCAAACGTGATGATTACGGTGGTCTGACAGCTCACTGGTGTGATCCCATTGCAAGGTGGTCTCTAGTTTAGTTACTGGCTTCCATAACTCTTAAAACGCATACGCCTCTGAAGATAAAGGCACCATTTGTTCCCTGGGTGTTGTCTGGAAGGCAGCCACGTCTTCTTCAAGGCTTTCAGCGTCAACTCGCCCCGCTCTTTCCTTAGTTAGCCACAAGTTGTGTGGGACTGTGAATTAATCATTTGTTTTTCAAGCCGTGCTCCGCAGACACTTATTTGCTTAGCAGATTTAAATGACAGATTTTTCTGTGTAAAAATACCCTGTAAAGTTCATAGAGAAGGTGTTAGCAGCCTTCTCTGGGAAGCTAAATCCCATGCAGCTAATGTAGGTTGGTTGGTGTTTCATAACAACTGAAACCATTTTTTTTTCACCTTTGGAAGTGAAGCAGGGACAAAATAATAACAGCACATAATCCTCCTCCATTGCAGACACAATGTCTGGCACATGCAAAGTTCTTCATCTAAATGCAGCTGTAAAACTGCTAACTCTGGTTTATTTGCTATGGATTTTCATGCATTTTTGTTTACACTACTTTCAGCTTGAATGCGTCAGATGCCAATTTATGGACATTTTTTTTTTTTTTGCCAATAATTGTCCCCTCTCTATTTTTCCAGTTCATAGCACAGCAGTGCATTGGCTTTCTCTAGTTGCTCTGTGTAATTTCCGGTCTCTTGCTGGACAGAAATACTGGCACTTGCGTGGTAATTGAAGCCAGTGGAGAGACATAATCCTACAGTAAAAATGCTGTTGGAAACCTCTACACTGACACAGTGGTTTGGCCTGTGTTTAACGCTGACAGCTCCTACAGAAGGAAGCGGCGCACTAAGAGCAGTGACAGCAAAACAGTGGCCCGACAGCAGCCAGCGGAGGATGGGAGGTTTGATGCGTCAGCCACGTTCTTCCATCTGCTCAGTGTTTAACAGCTATTAAATGGACACGGCACAAATACACAGCCACACACACACACCAATTCCACACAACAAGAGATTTAATTTCATTTTTTTTTTCCTGAATATGTGATCTTCCTGCCCACGTAGAACCAAAATAGATCTTCACATGTGCAAAGTTTTTAGGATTAAGAGCAAATTCTACAATCAATTTTTGGAGTGTGATTAGGTTCTTTAAATGACTTGTTTGACTCACTTAGTTCTCAGGTCAAGTTCCTCTGTGGAAATGACTAAGGCTGGGGTTTTCTGAGATCTGACTGTGACCAAACAACGTACCATGGGGTGGGCACAGCACATGTGATATAACCTTTATTTAAAACTCGCCCCCACCTACTTTCAACCCGTGACTAGAGCGCAAAGACGAACAGAAATATGACAGCGTGTCATTGCAAATAAACAAACAAAGCTCCTTTGCAGCGGGAAGCTATTTGAGAGTTTGCGAGGAGCTCGAGGAGAAGTGCCAGCAAAACATGCCGGCATCCAAGTCACGAGATGATTCAGGGTGGCGGCAACCGCTGAGACTACGCCTCTCTCGTTACTCGAGGTTTCATTTGTATTAATCATTAAAATGAAAAAAAGAGGAAGAAGTGAATAAATTACTGCTGCTGTTCTCTGACAGCCATATACCTGCAAGCCAGGGGGTCAAGTGTGGTTTCAGATAACAGTTTGTAAAATTTATTATGTTATTCTTTTTATCTTAATTATGACTGCTTATTTTGATATGGCAAAAATGGCATAAACACCCAGTGAATAATAAAAACACAATTCTTCTTCTTAAGCTACATATTTCTTGTATAAGACAAAGTAATCAATTACGGGCACTATTAGCATCGCTGCTTGATGAATCTTTAGTTACAGTTATGCATGATGACCCCAAAGTGCCGCTGCACTAAAAATTGTCTAAAAATTGTTTGTAAGATTTATTTACAAATAATGTAATATAATGTCAACAACGTGCACGTAAGCCAATCCCTTATCCTCCACCTCATCTTCCGTGATAATGATAATTGATTATGTCCAATTTTGTCCTTATGTTTCTTTGAACTGGAGAACATTCGGTTCTAAGGTAAGTGTACAAAAGTGGAAGGAGGCACACACAAGGACTGAGTCACATCGTGTTAGCCCACTCGCGAAGGCTGCAGTAATTGGCTCAGATGTGAGCAGTCAGAACAGGCTTGTGGCGTCACACATAAAAGTCTTTTCTTGTCTGCGTGTTCCTGAGCCACTTTCACAGCCAGGGATTAAGTTTTGTCCCCTTCTAACAAGATTTGTAGTATGGCATTAAAATCCACATCTGTAAAAACCAGAGCTGCGTGTGTTTGTCAAGAGAAGTGAAAACCATTTCATCCCACTCGCTGTAAAACTCAGGATCAAACAGCGGTGTGATGTGATGTAATGCCACTGCCATATTCTGTCGTTTGTCCCGCAGCGAGAACGGCGTGGAGGATGAGGAGGATCTTTATGACTGCGTGTATGATGATGAAGAGGGCGGCGAGATCTACGAGGACCTGATGAAGACAGAAGCCATCCCTCCTCCGGTTTGTCCGCCTCTGTAACTTCACTTCATGATACTAATGGTCGCACGGTGACGGAAATGTGACTCTGGCCTTCCTCATAGAGTTGGACTGGCTGAAGATTCAGCAGATGCCAGCCCACATGCAGTAACGGGTCCGTGTGTGTGTGTGTGTGTGTGCGTGTGTGTGTGCAGGCGTTCCAGAAGCAGGCAGAGACTGACATCAGGAGCTGCTGCATAACAGAGATCAAGCAGACAGAGGAGAAATACACTGAGACCCTGGAGTCTATAGAGAAGGTACAGACTGACTGACTGATTGATGGTTGTCATTGTGAAGCCAAGACATCTTCGCATTGCTATATTCTGACTGAAATTTTAAGCAGGTAATTTCACATGCGTTCTGCACCGAGTTTGTTTATACAGGCGATATCGGGAAACTTGGTCTTGGTAAAGTGCTCAGAGTTATAACCACAAGATGCTGCGGGTAGATTTAGTTTTGTTACATCTCAGAAATAAGAAGAGGTCCCCAGTCACTGGTTTAACGTGAGATGATTGAACTAGTTTGAAGAAGCGGGCCCTCCAGAGCCAAATCTGCTTAGTGAGTGTATTTAGATCTAAAAACCTGCTTTCCGAGTACTTGCGTCAAGATCTTCTTTCACAGTGCAGTACTGCAGTGCTATAGATGCACATGGACTTACCATCACATTCATGATATGTGGACATGGGGCACGTTTGTTCCCATCAGTTTTGCTTTTATCACGTTAGTAAATCACGATAATTTTAATCCACATTTGCAATCAGCACACTCATACCACAACACGCTTCCTTTTCTCTTCAGCTATAATGAAGGAATGGCTGCTAAAGCGAACAAACAAACAAACTGAAAATATTGCCAGAAAAGACGCGTTTTCTGAAGTGTTTCTCGGGGAGTGATGATGGCTTTAAATGAACCAGCAATGACTGAGTTCAGAATTCAGGTAATTCCTCACAAGTTGCTGCTAGTTTTCAGGTGCAAGCTGATGGCAGCGTTGGTTAGAATGACCACAGTCGAAATGCTTTAGTTCTTCTTACCCAAAGTAACTGACTGAAGCGTGCTCATTCTCGATTCTCACGAGAACACACTCAACCGCAGTGGGTGAAAAATGAAAGTTAACTTTCCTTTGCTGGAAATATTATGACTCTATTTCATGACCAAAGCACTTGAAATCAATTTGGCCTCCTTATCGCCTTCAGCATGAGGAACTGTGAAGCTGTAATGACCACTTGTTGGGGATAATGGAAAAAAATAATAAGTTGTGTAACAATCTGCGCACCCAGAGAAAGAAGCGAGTTAAAGGATATGTTTTTATTTTGTGAAATTAGTAGTGGGTAAAGAGTAATCCCAACACTCCTTACAACAAACTGAAAGCTAAAAGCACAGAGCTCTGAGAAAAGCCTTTTGCCTGTGGATGTATTCCACCTTACCCTGCACTTTTACAGGACTGTCTTGGACTACTTGTCTTCTACCTCTTGTGTACGTTCACGTCTGCACAAAGACCTCGCCTGATTTCCCACAGGAGTGTCTCAGTAGATGACTTTCGATATGAAGTGGATGGCGGAATTTAGTTTGTGCTCGCCCGCTCCTTTGAAATGTAGAGGTGACTACACGGTGGGAGTTTTCTGAGAGGAAATCATTAAATTGCAAACTCTGAAAATGAGATTATTGTCGTGACCCAGACAGTCCTCCTTGTTTTCGCTGACTGCAGCTCTTTCCAACTTAGCCCCATAATATAATAGCGCCTCACGCAAAATGACTTTCCCACTCTTACTCTAGAGGAACGAGCCTCTTTCTCTTTATTCATTCTCTCTCCCTCTCCCTTTCTCTCCTGCAGCACTTTATGATGCCCCTCACCATGTTTTTATCCGCAGCTGAGATGGAGAAGGTGTTTGTGAATATTCCGGTAAGTCATTGTCTTTGGATGCAGTCAGCATGGGGTCACAAAATTCCTCTCTGAATGGGCTTTTTCACCGACTGTCACAGCAGGAAGAACATAGAACTGTAAATAATAAACCTCTAAGCTTCACACGTACATGGCACAGCGGAATTAAAAAAAAAAAGATTTTATTTACACATTGAAATGCAGTGGCTTGTATAGATTTGAATGTGCATTGAATTAACATGACAAAGAGGCTACTTTAAGCCATTTCAGGGGCCAAAAGCAGGCCAGTGCGTCATGCTGATTGTTAGGATAATAATTTCTGTAGTTTATGTTCACTCTTTGACTGTGAAATGCTAACAGTGACTAGTAAGTACTAAGAAGTGAGTACACGTAGAGCTAATAGGAATGTCTTTAGGTGGTAGGTAGGTTTACTTACCGTTACTGAGATTTTGCCTGTAATAAGCCTGTAATAAGCCTGTATTAAGCCTGTAATAAGAAAGAAAACCACATATTCATTGCAATGGCATTTACTGCATGCAGATGTACTTACACACTTGATAGCAGTACCTCAAGATTTTGTGAACTATGATGAGCATTTGTCCTACTCATATTGATTGAGAAGATGATCTATAGATTAGGGGAAATAACTGTTGCATGGCTAAATGGGAGTAACACGACTTTAATGATCAACACTGAAGATTTTCTACTGTTGTTTTTCAGGACCTGGTTAAAGTCCACAAGTGTTTACTGCTGGAAATCCAAGATTCAGTCCACCACAGAAGTGCCCAGAACCTTTACCAGATCTTCATCACTTTCAAAGAGAGGTACACAGGGAACTTTTTTTTAAAAATTTCTTTAAAAATCTTACAATTCATTCTGTACATACAAGAAACTTTACAAAATATCTCGAACCTGATTATTATACAGTAAGCTACCATGCAATGACAGGTTTCTGTGTACTGTGTGTAAACAGTGTGTAGGTCTGAACTCATTTCTTTTTTGCGGTTTCTTCGCTTGTCTCATCTATTCCAGGTTGTTGATCTATGGGAAATACTGCAGCCATGTGGAGACAGCCATTGCCACCCTCGATGACATCAGCAAAAACAGAGAAGATGTGCGCATGAAGCTAGAGGTAAGTAGTTTTGGGTTCTCTTAAAGAAGTGAGTGGCTATTTGGCACTGCAGTGACAGGTGTTCACGTTCAGAACTCCTCAGAATGGTCAGATAACGCCCTCAAGTGTCTACCTGAGGCATTGCCGGGGAAGGCACTGCAGCAGGAAGCAGAAATTACTGTAAAGCTTTCTGTGATGCTTGAGTGACACTCTTGCTTTTATTGCATTTGCTTCTACAAAGTGAAATAGCATTTTATATATATATATATATATATATACATTCGATTCTTGTCTTTGCGCAGGAATGCTCAAAAAGAGCCAACTATGGCAAGTTCACACTGAGAGATCTGCTAGTGGTTCCCATGCAGCGAGTCTTAAAGTATCACCTCCTCCTGCAGGTACAGTACTCCAACCTAGAGTATCCTCTTTCTGCTCTCCTCGAGTCATAAATCTTGGTGTAAGTCTATAGCCTTCCAGGTGATGCTGGGAATGCTGCCAAACCAGCTTCTTGAACAAATCTTTCGAATCCTCTGGAGTTAACATTTAGAGTGCTTACAATATGTTTATTATTAATATATACAATGTAGCAGACACTGGGCCATCACGCAGCGCTGTATTGTCTCTAAACCATCAGAATTAATTTTCTGATTTCTATTTTTTTTTTAAATTGGACTGATCTTAATCTAAAGATTAAGATATCTTTCTACACCTGTGCCATTATGTATGTATTTTGTATCCCTGGAACTTTATACTTTGTTAAACTGACACAATGATAAGACAAGGATACCATTCATGATATAATGGAGGCAGCTGAAAAGATGCTAAAAATTTATACATGAATCTCAGTGACTGAGAGAAAGAGGTTTATTCCCTCAGCGGAGGCTCCATCGATTACAAAATCAAGAGTTTATGAGCAAGTGGACTCCCCGACACTACTCCATTCATCCACCAGGGGCGGCATTGACCACGTTTTTGCTCCCCTGCTCCTGCCTTCTCCGTTCAGGCTCTGAGGCTCCTCTCTATTCCTGTAGCTTCTTTATGACTGCGAGTCTCAAATGACCCGAACGTAATTGTCATCTGATGGAGACAATCAAGGAGGCGGTAGGAGAAAATAGATAAAGTGAAGTGAGGACTGAAAGGGAGAGCGGCAGACAGAACAAGATAAATAAGCAGTGAGATGAAAAAACAGAAAGGGGAAGTATTATTTTGAACTGGTAGAAACTCAGGCAGAGTCAGTGAGCAGGTACTAATGTGTCACCGACAATGAGAACATTCCCCATTTGAGCATTTTAATCATCCAAAACCTCAGCAGCCTTGTCTTTAATGCTACATTTTGAATGGATATGCATATAATGTCCTATTTAAATGTTGAAATATTTAACACAGATTTTTACACAATGGCAGATACAAATTACTTGTATAACAGGTAAAATATGCCTGAATTAGCTGTATAAATGGTGTGTGTGTGTGTGTGTGTGTGGGTGTGGAGGTCCGTCCTCCCTACTCTGGTGGCCGAACAGTGACAGTTAGGGTGTCACTGTTTTGTTTTCTTCTCTTCTCTTTATAATAATTGTGTGTATGCTCCTCTTGAACCCAGGAGGAGGATTTATATGGACGAGTCCAAATAAACGCAAGTAATTAATATCATGCTCATCTGTGTGTCTGCATCTGGGTAACAGTGGACTTCGTGCACGCAGTATTCTCTCACATCAAAGTGCTCATTTACTCGTTTTCTTCACAGAGAAATGTGCCGATTTCAACAGGGTTCCATAAAAAGCAGCGCAAACGTAAAAAAAAAAAGAAAAGGGAAAAAAAAGAAATATCTGTAGGAACAAAGTGATTCTGTTGTGTCAACATGGGCTGAGATCCCTGCGGAACAGCCGGGTAATAGCTAGCTGCAGCGAATAAAGCATCCGCTGAGTTACTTTCCCACACGGTGACAGCCAGAATCTGTACAACTAATGTCTTGTCACTTCCTCTCGCTCCCCGAGTACCTCTCTTTTCCTGTTTCTTTCTCTCTTTTTTTGTCATCAATCTCTTGCTCTTTCTTCTTCACTGCTTCTGCTCATCACCCCCCCCCCCTCCCCACTGTACCTGCAGCGACACGATTCCCTCAATGAGTCCATCATGTATGTGCCCTGCTATCAGTGCGACCACTCCCTTACTGTGTATCTTGGTGGATGCACGGAGGTGGGAGCAAGGCTTGATAAATAGGCCTCTGTCGTCTTGCTAGTGATAATAATGCCCAGGTTGAGCTTGACTGACACCAGGGATTTGAGCCGTGCCAAGCAGACACATATATCTCCCTTAGCGGCTCAGTGTGTATACGTGTGTGGACACAGTTAGTGTGCGCCTGTGTGAAGGACATGCATGGCATCCTTCCTTATCCTCCACTGCTGAGGTCTAGATGTCTTGTTTACGCTGCAGCGAGGCACCGGCAAGCAATTTCAGATGCTTACTTGGGCACACACTCCTGCGATAGATGAGTGCACACATACACAGTATCTGATTCATTTTCACAGCGGGCCTTTTCATTTCCTATCTGGAGCTAAAGCCTCAAGTTCACGCATGGCACGTGGCACGCGCTATATGTTTGCAGCAGGATGAAAGCGTTCAAGAATATCACATGCATCTCTGTTTTACGATTCGCAGCCTTTCCGTCCTTTTCAAATTTTCTTTGCTCTGTGCTTGCGATTTGTTTTTGTCCAATAGGAGCTGGTGAAACACACCCACGATGGCACCGAGAAGATGAATTTACGGACCGCCTTAGATGCCATGAAGGTACATCATCGGTTTATTTTCTTATCCTTGGGCGCACCGAGAGGAAGGTCCCGAATGAGGTCGTTCAATCAAAATGTAAAAAATAATCATAAAAATGAAAAAGAATTAAGAGTTTTTAAAAAAGTAAGGGCAGACAAAGGTGCCCGCACTGACTTGAGCCACTCCTTGAAATTTTGTTATATTTTGCTAGAAGAATGGAAAATAGGTGCAGTGGTTTATTGAAACATGTGCAAACATACATGGAAATGCAGTAGCTTGAAAGTCAATATTTGGTATGGCCATCTTTGTTATTCAACACAGCCTCAACTCTCTCAGGCAGCTTTCTTATAAATTATGGAAGCAGTCTTCAGGAATAGTTCTCCAGGCTTCTTGAAGGACAGTCAAAGCTCTTCTTTGGATGTTGGCTGCCTTTTGTTCTGTTCTGTGTCAAGATGATCCCACACTGCTTCAATATTATTGAGGTCCGGGCTCTGGGGAGGCCAATCCATGACTGATAGTGTCAGTTTTGTCTGTTTAGGTGTGCTTTTATTGCATTGGCAGTGTGTTTGGGATCAGTCACCGAAGCCGTTGCTAATCAGACACTTTGCCGATTGTATTGCATGGTGGATCAAAATCTGATGGCACTTTGCTGTGTTCAGAATTCCAAAAACTTTGACAAGATCTCCAACGCCACTGGCTGAAATGCTGCCTCACACCATGACAGAGCCTCCACCACATTTTACAGACGGCTGCAGACAATCTTGCACCTCTCTCCTGACCTCCTTCATACATATTGGTGGTGATTTGGGCCAAAAATTTGAAATTTGGTTTTGTCACTCTATCAGACTTGTTACTACTGATTTTTCAGTGCAGCTCTTGTGTAATTTGGCATACCTCAGCCTTCCCTGTTTCCCTTCCTTAACAGTGGCTTCTTGACAGTTACCCTGCCACTGACTTCACTGAAGCCTCATCATTTGTGATGAGGCTTTGTGAACAGTGTAAGGATCAACTGAAGGACCAGACCTATCTCTCACGTCCCATGTCAGGTCTTTGCTAGATTTTTTTCCCATTTCCTTTTCCAATTTTTCCTATTTCTTAAGGACCTGACGTTCAGATGCTGTTGCTCAAGACCACTTTTAAAAAATGACATTTTGCAAGCCATAAAATAAAGAAATGAGGGGTGGCTCAAGACTTTTGCTCAGTACTGTATGCAGATGAAGAAATACATATTCCCAACACTGGATTGCTACATTTTATGGTAGTAATCAATCAAGAAATGATCAAATGCACAAAAAACAGTGCATGTCAGAAAGTTTGTTATTTTTATTTTACCTCTCGTTATGCTCAAAATTCATTTTGGTAAGACACACAGTGCGTTTGTGTTTGTTTAGGGCACCTGACATGATAATTATGTTTTGAGAGCTGATGGCAGTTGTCAGAATAATGTATTTATGGCGGAGAAAGAAAAACACGAGATTTCAGGATATAATTGCCTAGTTTCTTCATATGTTTTGGGGACTTTGGTTCTATCCATTATAAACGAGAAATGTTCCCTCTACTTTGTATTGTTGTGTTTTGTGCCTCAGGGGTCACCATATAATATCTAAAAGAAAATGAGAAGTTACCGTAAAAAAGTTCCACTTCATTTCACTTGCTCAACTTTTTTAACTGCAGATAAATAATGGAATCGCCCAGTGAATGCAGTGCTTAGTCCTTTTCCTCCTGTAACCCTGAAAATCTGTTCAGTAAAGCCGAACGCTGAGCGTTCTGGCTTAATTAAAGTCAAATTTATTTTATTGCACAATATCATTTTTGAACACAAGAAAAAAAAAACTGCACATAGAGGAAAGAAACTCCTCAGCACAGCTGGACGCTCTGTGCTGTATTGAAGTAAATTAAAAGATATGCTTCTTTTAATTGTGTTGTTTTCTGGTGTGTGTGTGTGTGTGTGTGTGTGTGTGTGTGTGTGTGTGTGTGTGTGTGTGTGTGTGTAGGACTTGGCACAGTACGTTAATGAAGTCAAGAGGGACAATGAGACACTGCGAGAAATAGATCAGTACCAGAAATCCATCGAAAACCTGGTAGGACACACTTCTTTTTTTAAAATAATGACCAGCTGTTATAATTGCTTTCCTCAAGCTAACTTTCAATTTTCTCCTCTGTAGAATCAGCGTCTGAGTAATTACGGGAGACCCAAAGTTGACGGGGAAGTACGAGTGGCCTCAGTGGACAAACGAGCTAAACAGGACAGGTGAGATTTCATGCTTCATGTCATTGTTGTCTCGATGACTGGAGTCAAACTGGAATCAGGTGTTGTGGTTGGAAACCTGCCAGACTGTGCATTAGTTTGAGCCAAAGTGTTGTTGCAAACTAAACCTGTGTGATTTGTGCAAATTAAAGTCAGTCAATTATGCCGCAATCAGTCAATACAAAGTGCATGTCGTGAGCATTTAGCTTATGCTGTTGTTCTTTGGGAGCTTCTTATAGATGAAACTGCATTTTCAGGTGTCTGTTATGTGCGAGCATGAATAGTGCACGTAACTATGGGAAAGCTCCCTGAAGATTTTCCATCAGACAGGCATTGTATTGTTAATCCCGTTCTTCTTCTCCTGAATTATGGTTTTCAAAGTACAAGTCAGCTATCCTGATGGATCTGCATCTTAAAACAACAGCTAGCATGAGAGTCTCTATGAAGCCACGATCGGAGCTGCAGAAACTGACTCAGAATTTCCAAAGCCACGTCTTATCTTAGATATAATTAAGACCATAAGATAAACACTTTCCCATGTCTTTGAGTTCGTTTATACACCTACATACTGTACAAAGGTCTTGAGTCATTCCTCTTTTCTTTATGTTTTGGCAACTCTTTGTGATAACTGCACAGAAATACATAATTTACTAGTTGAATCTATATAAAATGTCAAAAAGAACACAATTTGACAGACATAAAATAGTATTGTCGCACCAACAAGGAGATTCCCAAAGAGTTATTGTCCAAAATCGTGACATATCCCAGCATGGTGTGGATATGAAGAAACTGGACCAATGGAGGACAAAAGAAGGTGTGGCAGGCCTTAACAATGTGCAGCAGATGAACAGTATCTGAAAGTAATTTGCTTAAGAATTAGGAAAAAATCCAGCAAAGACCTGACACTGGACCTGAGAGATGCATCTGGCCCTTCAGCTGATCCATCTACTGTTCAATGGAGCCTCATTAGAAATAGTCTCAGTGGAAGGGTGGCTGCTGCTGAGTTTAAGATATTCCAGATTACACAAGAACTGGACTGAAAATCAGTGGTGATGAATCTCAATTTGAAATTTTTGGCCCAAACCATTGTTAATATGTATGAAGGAAATCAGGAGAGAAGTGCAACAGTGAGTGTCCACAGCCATCTATAAAACATGGTGCAGTCTCTGTCATGGTGTGGGGCTGCATTTCAGCCAGTGGTGTTGGAGATCTTGTCAAAATTGATGGAATTATGAACGCAGCAAAGCACCATCAGATTTTGATCCGCCGTGCATCACCGTCTGGGAAAAAGCCTGATTGCCAACAACTATTTCCCATTTTAGCAGAATATTAAGAAACGAGGGGTGGCTCAAGACTTTTGCACAGTTCTGTAGGGGGCATAAATCCCCAGAGTAAATAACCTGAATATGAATTATTAATAACATTTGCTTTAATTTACTTGAAATTTTTTGGACTATAGGCACATCTTCCTGTTTGATGCTGCGGTCATTGTTTGTAAACGGCGAGGAGACAACTACGAGATGAAGGAAGTGATTGACCTGCACCTCTTCAAAGTCACCAACAATCCCACATCGGACAAAGAGAACCGAAAGGTCTGTGGACACACAAACGCAAACAACAATGAATGCATCCGAGATACATTCACTTTGTTATTATTAGTTAAATATTAAACAGTGGGACTAAAATGAATACCATTGAAAAAAAACAAAACATTATCCAGCTAATTAATTTTCACTAGTCTTGGCCTAGTGTGAGAGTCATTACTGTGCTTTACTGTCACTGTGAGTGAGCCGGCTCAGACACACACAAACATGTCACGTGTGGAGTGGAGCTGACAGCAGACAGGTGTAGTGAAGCGATATTAATCGAATTGATGGCAAAAGTTGTGTTACTACAGGTGTAATAAAAACTTTCCACACGTGTTGGACCAAACAAAAACACGAGAGAGAGAAGCTGACAGGGAAATCATTATAGCTTTAACGTCTTGTCAACTTACTGGACCACAGTTTGCGGTTAAGTGAAAAACGACTGCAAACATACAGAGAAAGAACTATTGGCAACGCAGGAGAGAAAAAGCCTCCGAACTGCCGACCCTTTGCTGTTAGCTCCATGCTATGTCACCTCTCCCATTAACAACTTCTGCATTGACTAGATCGGCCCCGTAAAGGCTCAGAACAAACCCTACAGACCGTGGATGAACTGAGGGGCTCCAAAGAGGGCTAATGTGGCATCCTATCCTAGCTGTCATAAGGCGGGAGGCAGGGTACACCCCGGACGGGTTGCCAGTCTGTTGCAGGGGTGACACAGAGAGACAGACAACCACACGCTCACATGCACAACTACACGTCTTTGCACTGTGGGAGGAAGCCGGAGTACCTGCAGAGAACCTGTGCAAGCACAGGGAGAACATGCAGACTCCACACAGAAAGGCTCCACCCAGTGGATTCGAACCCAGGACCTTCTTGCTGTCAGGCATCTACCATGCCGCTCTATAATCTTGGACTTGATATCTTGATAAAACACAGGTGTAATAACCTTTACAGGGTGACTGAGAATCTTTGTAGACATATATAATATTGATTAATACTATTAGATATAGAGCTGTCTGCTGAATGACTATCAGCAGTGTTCGATGGCGTTTGAGAGACAGTTTAACGTCAGGTGTGGGAACAGGGAAAGTGAGCAAGAACTGCTCACATGTATCACATCACATAAATAGTAACACAGTAAACAGAGGCAATACAGAAAATACAATGGTGGATCAATACTGAGTAGACGTGTTCAGATTTTATTATGTAAAGTCATGGGAAATTTATAACATTGTAGAACATGGCCAGGTTTGGATCCCCCTACACTGTGCATGAATAAGTCCCCCAGGTGAATTCAGCTAGCATGTACCTGCCAAGGTACATGCTTTTCTACTTTCAGAAAAGATATTGGCATTTCTCAGTCCTTTCAGACTGTTTTTATCCCTCCCCCTTTTCATTTTTATTTTTTTTTGGCTGCAGCACATGTCTTCTTGAGCATTTTATTTTTTTTTGGCAAGGCCACAGTGGTGATGTTGTACCACAGACATGAGGAAACATTAGCCGCGATTCAATCAAGCTGTCAAAAAAAAAAAAGAAAAAAAAAAGAAAGAACCAAAGCTGGTATTTTATTTTCTCACAGCCTTTTAGGCTACATACGGTGTGTTCCTCACAGTTGCACAAAAACATGCATCTAATCCTTTTTTATTATGCTGAAGACAGACATGGAGAACATTCAACAATAAAAAATAAATAAAATAGAGAAGCAAGTGGAAAAATGTCACTCAGAGAACTTCTCTGACCTGTTACATCACAGCTGACAGAACAGCGTGATTGCGACTAAGTCTCGTCGAAGCCGGTTGATCCGGTTCATTAACCGAATAAGAAAATGTGCCCTGAACATTTAGCTTTTAATTTTACGCTGTGTTATCACTTTCAGAAAGCAATAACCCACTTTAAGCTGTGAGTTACAGTGATTTTTATAATAGCTAAAAGCGCTTTAGATGACATTTAATTCCACCCAGGGCTCCGTGCCATCCGGTCCACCCCAGCAGAACTTTACTCTGCATCGTGTTTTTCCCGCTGCTGTAACACACGGTGTGTAAAAGTAATAAAATAATAACTAAACTTGCTTATTATTGTGCTGTAAAACAAAACAGAACAAAACAACAATCTGATATAACAACCAGCCAGCTATAATGGAGGCAAGTCTTGCACTGCTGAGCCCATTATTGCCTCTTTACGACTGAGTCAGCGAAGCTCAGAAACCATGTTGGACTCCTGACAAACCAATTAACAGCGCTAGTTCTGCATAATGAGCCGCCATAACAATTTATCAGTTAAATGCGGGTTCACGAAATTGCGTCAACTTGCTTCTTCACAGTTATTTTATAAACACCTGTAACGACAACCTCTCCGCCCCGCCGCTGCCTCCTGCGCCGCGAGTCCCCGAGCTTAAATAGGCCCCGTGCAAAAATCTTTCCAGCTCACGACACAAACAACGAAATAATCAACAGAAAAGAATCTTAAATAATTTGGTACATGCTCACTCCAGCACATGTTTTACATTGTCTTATTCATTTGCGAGGATCACACTGACACAGTGTCGGACTACAACAGTCTGCCTCCTCCCAGATGGTGTTATCATTAAACCTCGCTTTGGGCCTGACTACGCACATACACACGGTGAATACTAAATGCCAAGTGGGGAAAATATTGCCAATCATAATGAGGAATGATATCTAAGGCGTTCCAGGAAACAATGATTCGGGTAATAATGATGCTGTAAATAGCAGACATTAGGAAGCTTAGACCCATATGGGTTTATACGGTTATATTTTATGAAACTTACAGCCAACTCACTGTCATTCACCTCTGACATGATGGATATAAAGCAGTTTGTTTGATTACATATTTATGTTCGAGATGATGGAGATGACAGTGGTAGTCTGAGGGAAGCAGCAATAAGATCCTCCATTAAATCAGCAGCAGTTATATGCAAGTCATCTGGAGGTAAAAGAGTCTGAGACTATTTTACCTCGTAAGCCGCATGCATGCAACAGTGGGAAACTTTTGCCAAATTACTGTCACTGTATGGAAGCCAACTTTTTTATGAGAAAGCCTATGGTTTGACCATTTTTAATGATATGCAAGGTGTCGCTTCTTGACAAATATATGCAACCAGCAGGGGCAGCTGTGGCTCAGGAGGTAACGCGGGTGGTCTGCTAACTGGTGGTTGGATGATGGAGATGGAGATGCATCATTGATGATTGATTCATGGTGTAAATCAATTGCCACAAAGTGCCAGCAGCAATGGTGCAATAGTAGAGTATCAAAGCATTATATACAGTAGCACAGAGTAAGGCAAATGTAAGCACAAAAGTAGGCAGAGTTTTCTCTGCAAATTTTAAGTAAACACATAATTATAACAGCAGTATAACAACTGCTTAACACTTGCTCTGCTTTTACGTCACGTGACAGCGTCAATAATGCCCATCCACGCTTTGCTCATCCTTTCGTATGAAGCGCAACCAGCGAGCGCTCCAGCGATGCTCGGTTGACTCATTTGTTTACTTCTGGGTTGCGCATCACCAGCTGCTAGTATCCCCTCCTTGCATCACTTCAGGTTTAATTATGAGCCAGCGCGTCGTAGCTGGCACTCACGTCATTATACTGTAGCTTAATGTGGTCCACTACCTGATGTGACAGGAGCTGCAAACTACCGTAGGTGTGGCTGTCTGTAACGCAGCGTTTCCGTGAGTGCAACTGAGATAAAAATAAAAATACATTTTACGATGGGTGAGGTAAGGCCCAGTCATGTATTAATGTAGCAGTGGCTTCTGCATGCTCATAGGCTGATACTGTTGCAACCCCACATCAAGATTGTCTCTAGTGTTTTATAATGTTTCTGAAATAACCCAGTTCCCCTGGACTTTGATTCGCATGACAAAGATATTAGCATGGGTCAAAATAATTGATATTTTGGGAAGATCCACAAAGAAATACTTGACATTACCAGCCTAGGTGTGTAATCCCTTTGAATGCCAAGCAAAAGCATAGAAACTGACAGAAAGACAGACAAACACCTCGTGCTTCTCTTTACAAATTGGTAGCTAGTTGATATCTTTGCTGAGTGTAAGTTTTGGTGTCCACTGGGAATGCTTCTGTAGAGCGCTGCTTTCCTTTTCTCTTTTCATTCAATAGAAAGATGAGCCGCTGTGCTTCGCTGACAGCACTGTGAGTTTGGCTTGTTTTTAGCCTTCAGAGTTGAGTGCTCCAAGTTCAAAACCACAACTATGAGCCATGAAAAGTGCATCTCTCGAGCATCTGTTTTGTAATGCTGTCTAAAAAAAAAACAGATGCCTGTGTTGACACAGAGGCTAATGGACTAATATTTAGCCTTTGAAGTGGATAATGGTAACAGATTACAGGCCCACTCAGTACTTGCGTCTGTGCATGCTGTCTGATGCCCAGCAGTTATATGGCACAGCTACCTCACACTCGTTTTCTCCTTCACGCTCTGCCTCTGTGTTTTGTTTCTTCCTGTCATTTCTTCCGCCCTCCAACCCTTCAGCCTTTGTGTTTGCTCTCCCCGAGGCGTCCCTCTTTCATTTTGCATCTCTTTGTCTCCATCTGTCTCCCTGCATCCTGTCTCGCTCAACTCCCTCCTGCTCTGTTTGTCTTTCACTGAAACCCTCAATTTATTTAAACGCCGTTGTTGCATTTCGTGGATCAAATATGTGCTTTTCTCTCCCCTTGCAGTGGTCCTACGGATTCTACCTCACTCACAACCAGGGCCAGAACGGCTTTGAATTCTTTTTCAAGACCAAAGACCTGAAAAAGAAGTGGCTGGAACAGTTCGGCATGGCCATGTAAGTGTGCGCTTTCTCTTCACGAGCAGCCGAGTCATAAGAGCGTCACAGCATCAGAACGCCAGGCGCTGCTGATCCGGTTGGTCGAGTCAGGCCGCTTGATTCAGGAGGAACGTGACACTGTGACGCACAGATGAGCAGATGATAATGTTCACTAATACTAATCTTTATACTCAGAAAGCTTAACTAGATATGTTTAATGAAAACATCAGGTGTCAACTGCATCAACCAGCCCTCATCCTGAAATGGATCCATATTCACCCAACGTGACAAACTGGTTTCAAGAATGATAAATGGAGCTACTGTTTCACATGTAGAGCCAAGAAGGAAAAAAAACCCCACTTTGATACCCCACCGATTATACTCTCTCACACTTTGGATCACATACCAGACTAAAGACTGAAGTAGCACATTTTGTTTGCATAATGAGTCTATATTAAAGTTGTACATATCCCAGCATACAGTGCATCCAAACACACAGTCACGTTCATGCATACATATTATTAAACAAGCCAAAAGTAAAGCAGGAATGCTCCTGTGAAAATGAGTTTTCAGCAGTTGTATCTGTTTGCACACGAGCTGCTGCATTTTGGTCTAAATGAAGATATTTAGGGAGGATCGAGAAGCTCGTGTGAAAGCGAGTTACAGTAATCTACATGTAGATGCGCGCAAAAAGCTCCAGTTATTGGCTGATGATTGGTTTGATATTTTTTTTTGCAAAGTTTCTCAGATGAAATAAACACGACTGGATGAACTTGGAGGTGGTAGATTTAAAATTCAAATGCTGGTCAAAAAATAATAATATGACAATTGTTAGCGGAAGATTTGATGAGGGGGCCGAACAGAAGAATCTCAGGTTTGCCAGGACTGAGATGGAGAAAATTTACATTTGTAACAGTAGTGAGAAATTGAGTGAGGTAGGCGAGGCTGTTGTGGTTGTTTGATTTGACAGAACAGCAGTGGCAGGAAGTCCCGCCGCTGTTAGGCAGATCGCCCGGCCATGTATAGACAGAATGCGAAGACAGACTTGGTCCAAGTGTTGAACCTTGAGGGACTGCGTATAGGAGAGGAGCTGGCGACGACATATAGTTTTTATTGTTTGTCACATAAATATGATGAAAATCTACAGTGGCAACACATTCTCACTCCCAACGCATCACATACGAGCACTCGGCCAAGAACCCCTTCTCATCATATTCAGACACAAGCAGAACCCCTTAATGCTGTTTTCTGATGCACAGAGATGCCTTTTTAGTGCCAACTTTCAGTGTGTGAAAGAATAAAAGCCTGCAGAAACCTTCTTGGTGTCACATGACTTTTACTTTTATTCCTGGCTTTCCCTTTTTTTTGCATTTCTGACGCTGACTCCAGTTGAACTCTATCGGACTCCCTGTGGTACCCAGCGCGTTACAGTGCGGGTCCTGACCAAGCATCAGTGCTAGTCCTGCATAACAATGTGATGATGCACAATGAGACCCGGTGTCAGAGCCCTGTTTTCGAACATGAAACAAAGTTTTAATTGCGTTAATTAGGATTACAGTCATTTTATTCACCAAGACCAAGAAGTGCACTAGAATCGCTCTTCTGAACCTGGCAAAGAAAAACACTGACAGCAGAGACTTAGAGTAGTGTGTTACAGTGCAGCACAGGGCAGTGCTGTGCTATGCTTCAATAAAGTGTGGGGCAGCAACGCCGATGACATAAATATGACAGCTACAGAGCCATAGAGGAGATTAATATACAGTTGTTTTCACACACTAAGTGGTTTCCCTCCCGCTGAGCAAATTGACTGATGTGTAAATGTACTGCATAAGTATACGTAGTATGCGATCAGTGTTGGTGATGCAGACTTTATGTGAGTGTATATCTGTCGAGCTACCTGCTGGAGACCCCTTTTAAATAAGGGAGCGGCTGAAAGTATCTTTAGGGTGTAAAAGACAAGAAAAAAAAAGAAAACAATAAATACATAAGCATTAGTATCATTAAATCTATGTAGTATTATATTTTCTCATAGATAAATTGGGCAGCTGTTTTTGTATTAGTATTTTGTTACACTTCTTGCTGTAGCTGCAGCAGTGAGATGACAGCAGTTGGATTCTCCTGCAGATGCGCCTTCAATTAAAATATAAAAATAAAAATGGCAACAAAAAAAAAAGGGATAACAATAGGACAAAATCTGTGAAATAACATCTTCAAGACAGCATCAGGAAGTGAAGATCAAGAAGCTCAAGTGTTTGTGTGATGTGAAACTGAGAAAACTGGAGCTTTGGTTGATTAATTTTTGGAGCTCAGTTAACAAGCTATGAGAATTGAGAGGCGTTGCCAAACAGTGGTATGCTCCCACAGTGATGCTTAATAGATGATCTGTGAACAGTTGTTTTCTCGCTTGCTGCCTTTTATTACCAAACCACCCAGAATGTGCTGCATGACTAAGATTTAGCAGCCGCGAGGGGCAGACAGTCACACAGTCTACGGACGGGAAGCAAGGAAAATGAAAATTCAACATTGTTGATTGAACAGCGCACACACACTATCCTTGAAGATAAATTCAAATGAAACCACATTGTAAGTCTATAAGCCTTTAAAATCTCGGGGCTCTCTCTCAGGGCAAGTCTGCGCTGCACAAAGTCGCATTGGATATCTTTAAAAGCTTCAATACTGCGTCACACTCAAAGTGTGTGCTTAAAGTGGACTCTCTTTCTTGTGGTACACAAGCTCTAGCCAGTGACAGTCTTCACCTGACAGCTGATGTCTTGGTTGAGCCCAGTACAGAAGAGACGACACCACTGAAATCCTCTTTTCTTCTCTTTTATTCTGTCTCAGCCCCGTTTGTCCTATTTTCCACTGAACATGTTGTAGCTCATCAATTTTACTAATTATTTGAGTCTCAGATTAAGCACTTGTGCACAATAACCTAAATACTTATATAAACACTGATGCTGAAAACAAAGGAAGGACCTCTCCAATGTAAATATACGTACAAAGCTGAACAATTTCTCTCTTTTCCTTTTTTTCTTCTTGCTTTCCTCCTTGCTCACACACATGCAACCATGTCCCAAGGGGCCAAGAACACCTCTTGTGTTCACTTCAAGTAGACCTTGCCTGTCTGCTTGCAATTCTCCTCTTCCCACTTCAAAGAACTGTATCAGGGAAATGTTACTGTAGCCATGGAAGAGTTTGTTGGCTGCAATTATAAGTGGAACAAAAATGTTACTTTTTTGTTCTTTGAAATGGGCGTTTTCATCAAAGAGTGCAGCTGATTGGAAAGTGTAATAAATTGGGGAGAAAGCAAAAATTAATTTTCATTCAGTAATTGACTGAAAAGTGGTCATTGTGTATTATAGTTTGATTTTTCCTAATCAGCTAAATACATAAATTACGGGCTTGGTGTTGGGTAAAAAGTTTGTTATACAGTACTGTACAAAAGCCTTGAGCTACCCCTCATCTCTCTCTTTGTTTTCATTAATTTTGCTTTCAAGGAGTCAGACTTTCTTATCATGTTTAAAGTGGTCTTGAGCAACAGTTCACGAGGCTTTCTGAAGGTCTCTCAAAGTTTTTCTTTGGCTGTTGGCTGGTTTCTCATTTTCAGTCCAGTCTTTGTACCTCATCATTTTCAGAGGAAGATTTTTTTTTTAGTTTATTGAATCACATAACACTGACCTACGAATCATTCAAGCATAAAAAGGCACTTAATTCAAGGGATAAACCAGCGTTGCATCTTCACATAACAGACAACTTACCAAAGAACCAAATTAAAATTGAATCTTTGCACTTTGTTGCTTGCAGCCTGTTGCAAAAACACACAATTTGTTCCCATTTCTTTAGTTGAATGTAAAAATGCCAAAGATAACACAGTTTGACAGGCATAAGAGAGTATTTTTGCAACAATAAGCTAATTCCCAAAGAGCTTCAAGCTGAAAACTTGGCATCTCTGCAACTATCTAATATTGTTTTAGGCCTACCACTTCAGCAGCAAACGCTATCTAAATCCTTAAGAAACAGGAAAATATCCAGCAAAGAGCTTTCCAAAGCCTGATTAGAAATGGCTGTCAAGAAACCACGGAAAGGAAACATGGAGGAAAGGATGAGGTATGCCAAATGTCACAAGAGCTGGACTGAAAGTCATTGGCAACAGATCTTAATTTGAAAATTTTAGCTCAAATTGTTGTTATGTACGGAGGAGGTCAGGAGAGAAGTACAACAGTGAGTGTTTACAGCCATCTGTAAAGCACGGCGGAGGCTCGGTCATGGTTTGGGCCAGTGGTGCTGGAGATCTTGTCCAAATTGATGGAATTATAAATGCAGCAAAGTACAGATGAGGACATACATTGGTTAATTTAAACTCTGAAACATCTGTAAGGTAAATATGATGAAAGCCAGTGATGCCAACTCAATTCTGAAATCTGTTAATGAAGAATGGGATGACCAATAGTGTCAAAAGCTGCAAATAAGTCTAGTAAGTCTTTAGTACCTGTGACTAGTTTATAAGTAAAAAATGAATTTTTTTGTGGATCTGATATCATACATAATATCTTTTTTTAGATCGAACATTCGACCAGAGAATGCAGCCAACAACTTCCATGAATTTCGTATGCACACCTTTGAAAGAATCACTTCCTGCAACTCTTGCCACATGCTGCTGAGGTAAGAGGCTACTTATGACACACACACACACACACACACACACACACACACACACACACACACACACACACACACACACACACACACAC